>CAWUFW010000017.1:6600000-6875000 GCA_963921515.1 Calotriton arnoldi
AGTGAGCAAGGGACCCACGTCTGGGCATACCCCCGCCAACTTAGGGCGAACAAAGCGATACAAAAGGGGATGATGGACGGAACGTTTGAGCCAATCAAACACTCACCCCCAGTCAACTGATCTGGGTTTAATCCATCATCATTCTTTAGCTCACTCCACCACCCCAGTTCAGACATGGCCATATGCAAATCAGTCTGACCCTGTGCCTCATGGGAACAGTCCAGCCCGAACTGCCAAGCCATGTCTTCCCTGGACCGGAAACAAGCATCCTAGGACCGGTTTCTGGCATTCCAGCCGTCATCAGCCAGGCTTGCTTGAATCCAGTGGCAAAGTGAGCAAGGGACCCACGTCTGGGCATACCCCCGCCAACTTAGGGCGAACAAAGCGATACAAAAGGGGATGATGGACGGAACGTTTGAGCCAATCAAACACTCACCCCCAGTCAACTGATCTGGGTTTAATCCATCATCATTCTTTAGCTCACTCCACCACCCCAGTTCAGACATGGCCATATGCAAATCAGTCTGACTCTGTGCCTCATGGGAACAGTCCAGCCCGAACTGCCAAGCCATGCCTTCCCTGGACCGGAAACAAGCATCCTAGGACCGGTTTCTGGCATTCCAGCCGTCATCAGCCAGGCTTGCTTGAATCCAGTGGCAAAGTGAGCAAGGGACCCACGTCTGGGCATACCCCCGCCAACTTAGGGCAAACAAAGCGATACAAAAGGGGATGATGGACGGAACGTTTGAGCCAATCAAACACTCACCCCCAGTCAACTGATCTGGGTTTAATCCATCATCATTCTTTAGCTCACTCCACCACCCCAGTTCAGACATGGCCATATGCAAATCAGTCTGACCCTGTGCCTCATGGGAACAGTCCAGCCCGAACTGCCAAGCCATGTCTTCCCTGGACCGGAAACAAGCATCCTAGGACCGGTTTCTGGCATTCCAGCCGTCATCAGCCAGGCTTGCTTGAATCCAGTGGCAAAGTGAGCAAGGGACCCACGTCTGGGCATACCCCCGCCAACTTAGGGCGAACAAAGCGATACAAAAGGGGATGATGGACGGAACGTTTGAGCCAATCAAACACTCACCCCCAGTCAACTGATCTGGGTTTAATCCATCATCATTCTTTAGCTCACTCCACCACCCCAGTTCAGACATGGCCATATGCAAATCAGTCTGACCCTGTGCCTCATGGGAACAGTCCAGCCCGAACTGCCAAGCCATGTCTTCCCTGGACCGGAAACAAGCATCCTAGGACCGGTTTCTGGCATTCCAGCCGTCATCAGCCAGGCTTGCTTGAATCCAGTGGCAAAGTGAGCAAGGGACCCACGTCTGGGCATACCCCCGCCAACTTAGGGCGAACAAAGCGATACAAAAGGGGATGATGGACGGAACGTTTGAGCCAATCAAACACTCACCCCCAGTCAACTGATCTGGGTTTAATCCATCATCATTCTTTAGCTCACTCCACCACTCCCAGTTCAGACAAGGCCATATGCAAATCAGTCTGACCCTGTGCCTCATGGGAACAGTCCAGCCCGAACTGCCAAGCCATGTCTTCCCTGGACCGGAAACAAGCATCCTAGGACCGGTTTCTGGCATTCCAGCCGTCATCAGCCAGGCTTGCTTGAATCCAGTGGCAAAGTGAGCAAGGGACCCACGTCTGGGCATACCCCCGCCAACTTAGGGCGAACAAAGCGATACAAAAGGGGATGATGGACGGAACGTTTGAGCCAATCAAACACTCACCCCCAGTCAACTGATCTGGGTTTAATCCATCATCATTCTTTAGCTCACTCCACCACCCCAGTTCAGACATGGCCATATGCAAATCAGTCTGACCCTGTGCCTCATGGGAACAGTCCAGCCCGAACTGCCAAGCCATGTCTTCCCTGGACCGGAAACAAGCATCCTAGGACCGGTTTCTGGCATTCCAGCCGTCATCAGCCAGGCTTGCTTGAATCCAGTGGCAAAGTGAGCAAGGGACCCACGTCTGGGCATACCCCCGCCAACTTAGGGCGAACAAAGCGATACAAAAGGGGATGATGGACGGAACGTTTGAGCCAATCAAACACTCACCCCCAGTCAACTGACCTGGGTTTAATCCATCATCATTCTTTAGCTCACTCCACCACCCCAGTTCAGACATGGCCATATGCAAATCAGTCTGACCCTGTGCCTCATGGGAACAGTCCAGCCCGAACTGCCAAGCCATGTCTTCCCTGGACCGGAAACAAGCATCCTAGGACCGGTTTCTGGCATTCCAGCCGTCATCAGCCAGGCTTGCTTGAATCCAGTGGCAAAGTGAGCAAGGGACCCACGTCTGGGCATACCCCCGCCAACTTAGGGCGAACAAAGCGATACAAAAGGGGATGATGGACGGAACGTTTGAGCCAATCAAACACTCACCCCCAGTCAACTGATCTGTGTTTAATCCATCATCATTCTTTAGCTCACTCCACCACCCCAGTTCAGACATGGCCATATGCAAATCAGTCTGACCCTGTGCCTCATGGGAACAGTCCAGCCCGAACTGCCAAGCCATGTCTTCCCTGGACCGGAAACAAGCATCCTAGGACCGGTTTCTGGCATTCCAGCCGTCATCAGCCAGGCTTGCTTGAATCCAGTGGCAAAGTGAGCAAGGGACCCACGTCTGGGCATACCCCCGCCAACTTAGGGCGAACAAAGCGATACAAAAGGGGATGATGGACGGAACGTTTGAGCCAATCAAACACTCACCCCCAGTCAACTGATCTGGGTTTAATCCATCATCATTCTTTAGCTCACTCCACCACCCCAGTTAGACATGGCCATATGCAAATCAGTCTGACCCTGTGCCTCATGGGAACAGTCCAGCCCGAACTGCCAAGCCATGTCTTCCCTGGACCGGAAACAAGCATCCAAGGACCGGTTTCTGGCATTCCAGCCGTCATCTGCCAGGCTTGCTTGAATCCAGTGGCAAAGTGAGCAAGGGACCCACGTCTGGGCATACCCCCGCCAACTTAGGGCGAACAAAGCGATACAAAAGGGGATGATGGACGGAACGTTTGAGCCAATCAAACACTCACCCCCAGTCAACTGATCTGGGTTTAATCCATCATCATTCTTTAGCTCACTCCACCACCCCAGTTCAGACATGGCCATATGCAAATCAGTCTGACCCTGTGCCTCATGGGAACAGTCCAGCCCGAACTGCCAAGCCATGTCTTCCCTGGACCGGAAACAAGCATCCTAGGACCGGTTTCTGGCATTCCAGCCGTCATCAGCCAGGCTTGCTTGAATCCAGTGGCAAAGTGAGCAAGGGACCCACGTCTGGGCATACCCCCGCCAACTTAGGGCGAACAAAGCGATACAAAAGGGGATGATGGACGGAACGTTTGAGCCAATCAAACACTCACCCCCAGTCAACTGATCTGGGTTTAATCCATCATCATTCTTTAGCTCACTCCACCACCCCAGTTCAGACAAGGCCATATGCAAATCAGTCTGACCCTGTGCCTCATGGGAACAGTCCAGCCCGAACTGCCAAGCCATGTCTTCCCTGGACCGGAAACAAGCATCCTAGGACCGGTTTCTGGCATTCCAGCCGTCATCAGCCAGGCTTGCTTGAAACCAGTGGCAAAGTATGCAAGGGACCCACGTCTGGGCATACCCCCGCCAACTTAGGGCGAACAAAGCGATACAAAAGGGGATGATGGACGGAACGTTTGAGCCAATCAAACACTCACCCCCAGTCAACTGATCTGGGTTTAATCCATCATCATTCTTTAGCTCACTCCACCACCCCAGTTCAGACATGGCCATATGCAAATCAGTCTGACCCTGTGCCTCATGGGAACAGTCCAGCCCGAACTGCCAAGCCATGTCTTCCCTGGACCGGAAACAAGCATCCTAGGACCGGTTTCTGGCATTCCAGCCGTCATCAGCCAGGCTTGCTTGAATCCAGTGGCAAAGTGAGCAAGGGACCCACGTCTGGGCATACCCCCGCCAACTTAGGGCGAACAAAGCGATACAAAAGGGGATGATGGACGGAACGTTTGAGCCAATCAAACACTCACCCCCAGTCAACTGATCTGTGTTTAATCCATCATCATTCTTTAGCTCACTCCACCACCCCAGTTCAGACATGGCCATATGCAAATCAGTCTGACCCTGTGCCTCATGGGAACAGTCCAGCCCGAACTGCCAAGCCATGTCTTCCCTGGACCGGAAACAAGCATCCTAGGACCGGTTTCTGGCATTCCAGCCGTCATCAGCCAGGCTTGCTTGAATCCAGTGGCAAAGTGAGCAAGGGACCCACGTCTGGGCATACCCCCGCCAACTTAGGGCGAACAAAGCGATACAAAAGGGGATGATGGACGGAACGTTTGAGCCAATCAAACACTCACCCCCAGACCCAGATGTGGGTCCCTTGCTCACTTTGCCACTGGATTCAAGCAAGCCTGGCTGATGACGGCTGGAATGCCAGAAACCGGTCCTAGGATGCTTGTTTCCGGTCCAGGGAAGACATGGCTTGGCAGTTCGGGCTGGACTGTTCCCATGAGGCACAGGGTCAGACTGATTTGCATATGGCCATGTCTGAACTGGGGTGGTGGAGTGAGCTAAAGAATGATGATGGATTAAACCCAGATCAGTTGACTGGGAGTGAGTGTTTGATTGGCTCAAACGTTCCGTCCATCATCCCCTTTGTATTACTTAAATTGTGTCATCACTCTTCAACTTTTTAAAAAATGTTCTGTCTCTTTAACACCCTTCCCCCAGTACACTCTTACCTCAGTGTACCTAGCAACCCAGTAGGTCACAAGTTCATAACACATTCTAGAAGGAAAATGCTGCTTCCAAATAAGCCAGTAAAGTTAGCCTGGCTGATGAGGGGTGATGCCCCGAAACCTGTCCCAGGATGCTTGTTTCCTGTCCAGGGAGGACCTCGCCTGGCAGTTCAGGCTGGACTGTTCCCATGAGGAACAGGGTCAAGGCTGATTTGCATATGGCTAGGTTCAAACTGGAATGGCATGGGGAGAGAAAAAAATGGATTTAGGCCCAGATCTCTGTACTGGGGTGAATGTTTGACATTGATCAGCATTCTGTCCATCAATTGTTCTTTTTGCATTTGTCACGCCGAGTGGGACAGGTATGCCCAGACGTGGGTCCCGTGCTCTACATGCCACTGGAGTCAAGTTAGCCTGGCTGATAAGGGGTGATGCCCCCAAAACCGGTCCCAGGATGCTTGTTTCCAGTCCAGGGAGGACCTGGCCTGGCAGTTCAGGCTGGACTGTTCCCATGAGGAACAGGGTCAAGACTGATTTGCATATGGCTGGCTTCAAACTGGTATGGCACAGGGGCAAAAGAACGATGGATTCTGATGGATACTTCTGCCTGTGTATTCCTCACCTTTTGAATACCCCTTGCGCCAGCAATTCCGCGGAAATTCTTTCCCAGCTCTCCCACGACGACGAGGACGTCACAATAGCACGGCTCCGCTCGCGACTCCGTAAGACGTCATCGGAGCCATAAGAAGACCTCGTCGGCGTGCTGACATCAGTTCCCTTTTTTCCGCGCCGTCGACGCGTAACGGTTTTTCCAGGGACTCTCCATTTTCTACTTTGTGTCTTCATATCGTTGGAAATGGCTACTTCTAGGAAGTCCGGTTTTAAGCCTTGCAGGGAGTGCGGAGGTCAGATGTCAATTACGGATCCGCATGACGACTGTCTCTGGTGTCTTTCGTCGGACCATGACGTCGAAGAATGCCGTTCCTGCATGAAGATGAACCCGAAGGCCCTTAAAGAGCGTGAGGCTAAACTTTTCATGGCCAGAGCTAAGAAGGAGAAGAGAGGTCGGAAGCGGGTGAAGTCTTCTTCATCTCACACTTCAAGATCTAAGAAGCATAAGAAGTCGAAGAAATCCCGGCGTCATTCGTCGAAGTCTAGGGCTTCGAGGCCGACTTCACCTCCTGAGCGACTTCGGAGGAAGGACTTTGTCTCCCCGTCTCCTTCGCCGAGAGCGGAGTCGGTTCATTCCCCGGCTCCGATGTCGCCGGCGTCGAAGGGCTCTTCGGCGTCGAGAGGATCACCGGCACCTCGGGAGTTGTCTCCGATTCCTGTGGGTTCGCCTGAGCGGGCGCCGTCTCCACCGGCTCCGCAGGATCCAGTTCGACCTCAGGAGGTCCCCGGGCGAGAAGGTACGGAACCTTATCCTCCTTTTCCCTTGCCTGGTGCGGACCCATCGCAGTTCTTAAACGCGATGTATGGTATGTTTTCAAGGGCCAGTTTTCCGCTGGGTGTGCCTACAGGTCCTTTGGCCTACAATTTGGGTGTTCCACACCAGTATGCCCAGGCGCCCTTTGTACCCTTTATGCCATCGGCTCCGGCATGGCATTTCCCGACGCCGAGGTCGTCGACTCCGGCACCTCGAGCTCCGTCGGATGTGGGGTCGGCGTCGTCTCGGATTCGTGCGACGCCGAAGGATGTTCCGGAGGGGCCTTCTGTTCCGTTGCCATCGACTCCGTTTCAGGCTCCACTGACGCCGGCACTGAAGACAAAGCAGCGCTCCAGGAGGGATGCACAGAGGCTGCTAGAGGAGGAGGAGTATGCACACGAGCAAGAGCAAGAGGAAGGAGAGATTTTAGACTCTCTTGATGACTTTGAGGGTCTGCAGGAGGCCAGTGGGTTAGATACATCTCCTGAATACGATCTTTCATCACCAAGGGCTGGTCTTCCTCTAGAAAATTTGCCTTATCATGTGGTCGTGAGGAAGGCGGCTGATTTGCTGGGCCTTCAGTTGCCATCATCTGAATTGAAGGCCAACATTTTGACTGAAGTCCTCAATACCTCTTCGGTGGTCTCGGAGCCACTGTTACCCTTCATTGACGCCTTGACTGAGCCAATTTTGGAGGTGTGGCAGAAACCTTTGTCCGCTCCTGCTGTCTCTAGAACAATTGCACGGAGATATAGGCCTGCCCCTGGGGATCCTGCCTTTCTGTCTACTCATCTGACTCCCGAGAGCTTGGTGGTACAGGCTTCTTGTTCGAAGCAATCTTTGAGTGCTTTCCCTACTACTCCGGGTGATAGAGACTCGAAAAAGATGGAGCAAGCAGCCAAAAAGATATTTTCGTCTGCAAGCATGGCGTTGAAGTCGACTAATGCTACGTGTCTTCTGGGAAGATACGTCCATGCTTTGATGGATTCTGTGAAGCAACTGGCTCCTAAGCTCCCGGAGGATGATAGGGCAAGCTTTATGGAGGTGCTCTCTGACTCGCAAGCAGCTGCTCGCCAGGTGATCCAGTCTGGGATGGACACGGCTGATTCTGTTGCACGAGTGATGGGCTCTTCTGTGGCAACAAGAAGACAGGCCTGGTTGAGGTCTTCTGGTTTTTCCCCGGATGTCCATGCGACTCTGTTGGACTTCCCTTTTGATGGCACGAGGCTGTTTGGATCCAAGGCTGACTCTGCTTTACAGCGGTTTAAAGACAGTAGGGCCACTGCTAGATCTCTGGGCCTTCAAACACAGTCCAGGGGTTTTGGTTACAAACGCCTTCGTGGGTTTGGAAGGGGTTCTTCCTTTCGTGGCCGTCAACAGTATCAACAGGGTCAGAAGCAGCAACAGCAGAACCCTTTATACAAGTCCTACAGGGGTAGGAACAGAGGCCGTTCTAGGGGAGCCTCACGGCAGCAGTCC
This sequence comes from Calotriton arnoldi, assembly GCA_963921515.1. NCBI lineage: Eukaryota > Metazoa > Chordata > Amphibia > Caudata > Salamandridae > Calotriton > Calotriton arnoldi. Next base: position 6,607,683 of record CAWUFW010000017.1, read on the forward strand.
TCTTCCTCCTCCTCCTCTCCTCCCCTCACCGTTGGGAAGCAGCTCCAGATCCCCCATCTTAGAGCATGTTGGTCCTGTTGGGGGTCGGGTGTCCCATTTTCTACAGGATTGGAAACTGATTACAACGGATCGTTGGGTTTTGAATCTTGTAGAGAATGGGTACACCCTTCCTTTTCTAGAGTATCCACCTCCTTACCCTCCTCGCCAAGGTGGTTGTTCGGAAGACCACTTGTTGCTTTTGCAACAGGAGGTTCTTGTCTTGTTACAGAAAGGTGCGATAGAGGTGTTTCCGGAGCAGGAAAGGGGTCAGGGGTGCTACTCCTGGTATTTCCTGATTCCCAAAAAGGACGGACGTTTGAGGCCGATCCTGGACCTCAGGATTTTGAATTTTTACCTCAGGCAGGAGAAATTCAAAATGTTGACTCTGGCTCAGGTTCTTCTTGCGCTGCAACAGGAAGACTGGATGGTGTCCATCGATCTCCAGGATGCGTACTTTCATCTTCCCATCCTGAAGTCGCATCGGAAGTATCTACGTTTCACGGTAGGGTCGCAACATTACCAGTTTGCGGTTCTACCGTTCGGTCTGACTTCCGCACCGCGAGTCTTTACAAAGGTGATGGCAGTGGTAGCAGCTCATCTCAGAAGATCAGGGGTTCCTGTCTACCCCTACCTGGACGATTGGCTGTTGAAAGCCAAGTCTCCGGAGATGGTGTTGCGTCACTTGCAGGTGACAACGCAGCTGTTGTTCAACTTGGGTTTTTCGATCAATGTGCCCAAATCTCACCTGGTGCCTTCTCAGTGCAGCCTGTTCATAGGGGCAATACTGGACACTACTGTTTGTCGAGCATTCCCACCTCCGCAGAGGATTCTCGACATTCAGGAAATGATTCCTTTGTTTCACAACGGAGCGGTTGTTCCGGTCCTGAAGGTCCTACGCCTGCTCGGTCTCTTCGCTTCCTGCATACTGTTGGTCAGTCACGCACGCTGGCACATGAGTGCACTCCAGTGGTGTCTCCGCAGGCAGTGGTATCAGCACGACGGAGATCTCGGGGAGAAGGTCAGAATCTCCAGAGACGCTGCGGCGGAGCTGACTTGGTGGGGTGTGCAGGGCAACCTGTCTCAAGGGAAGCCCTTTCAACTTCCTCCACCGATGGCCACAGTGATCACGGATGCCTCCACTCTAGGGTGGGGGGCTCATCTGGGGGATCTGGAGATCAAAGGTCTTTGGTCTCCAGAGGAAAGGTTGCTTCACATCAACCTTCTGGAATTGCGGGCGATACGTTTGGCACTAAAGGCTTTCCTTCCTTCCCTTCGCGGTCGGTCAGTTCAGGTCCTGACGGACAACACGACTGCGATGTGGTATATCAACAAACAGGGAGGTGTAGGGTCGTTTCGTCTCTGTCGAGAGGCTCTGCGACTCTGGTCCTGGGCTCAGGGCCAGCAGATTTGTGTGTTTGCAAATCATCTAGCCGAGGTGCTGAATGTTCGTGCGGACAGTCTCAGTTGGCATTACTCAGCCGATCACGAGTGGCGGCTTCATCCAGAGGTGGTCCATCACGTCTTCCAGATGTGGGGGTCTCCTCGGTTGGACCTATTTGCCACTCACGAGAACGCGCACTGCCCGTTGTTCTGCAGTCTCCAGTTTCCGATGCAGGGAGCGTTGGGGGACGCTTTTCAGTTGAGTTGGAGCTCTCAACTCCTTTATGCGTTTCCTCCCATACCCTTGATTCCTCGGGTTCTGAGGAAGATTTGCCAAGACCGGGCCCAAGTCATCTTGATCGCTCCGGATTGGCCGAGAAGGGTGTGGTACACAGATCTTCTTCACCTCTCTTCGCACCCTCCGCTCCGTCTCCCTCTCAGGGCAGACCTCCTCTCGCAGTCGCAGGGGCAGGTTCTTCACCCCCACCTCCAGAGCTTGCACCTTCATGCCTGGAGATTGAACGGGGCAACCTGAGTTCTTTCTCTCTCCCACCTGATGTGGTGGATGTTATTTTATCGTCCAGGCGACACTCCACCAAGTCCATTTACTCTTCCCGTTGGTCTAAATTTATTAAATGGTGTGGAGAGAGATCTATTGACCCTTTGAAGGCTCGTTTATCTCATGTTTTAAGTTTTTCACTTTCCTTAGCGCAGCAGGGTTTTGCTGTAGCTACTGTAAAAGGTTACTTATCGGCTTTGTCGGCTTTTATCTGTTTGCCGGATCAGCCTTCCTTATTTAAATCTCCGGTGGTGATGAGATTCATTAAAGGTCTTACAAACATGTTTCCTCCCACTCCTTTTATTATGCCTCAGTGGGATTTGAATCTTGTACTTACTTTTCTCATGGGTTCTCCATTTGAGCCTCTGCATAGTTGCCCTTTGAGGCTTCTTACTTTTAAAATGGTTTTCTTGATTGCCATTACCTCGGCTAGGAGGGTAAGCGAGTTGCAGGCTCTTAGCTCTAAGCCTCCTTTCCTGACCATTCATGCAGATAAGTTGGTTCTAAGGACCAGGGCTGCTTTCCTTCCCAAGGTGGTTACCCCTTTTCATTTGGGGCAGTCCATTACCCTTCCTACCTTATATCCTCCCCCTCACCCTTCCAAGGAGGAGGAGAGACTTCACCGCTTGGACCCAAAGAGAGCGGTCAGCTTTTATCTGGACAGGACCAGAGAATTGAGACTTGATGACCAACTCTTCGTGGGTTATGTTGGTCGGATGAAGGGTAAAGCTGTTCTCAAGCGGACTCTGTCAAGATGGTTTATCCTCTGTATAAAGATCTGCTACGCCCTGGCCAACAAGGAAGCTCCTGAAGGTATCAGAGCTCATTCTACTAGAGCAAAGTCTACTACATCTGCTTTGGCTAGAGGTGTACCAGTGCATGAAATTTGTAAGGCAGCAACTTGGGCCTCCCTCCATACCTTTGCAAAGCATTATTGCCTAGACTCTGAGGTTAGGAGGGATGGCCATTTTGCTCGTTCCGTTTTGCAAGATTTTTGGTTTAGTCAGGTGGACACCCTCCTCCGGGAAAGGCACGGCTTGGGAAATCTATTCAAAAGGTGAGGAATCCACAGGCAGAAGTATCCATCAGAAGAACAAGTTACTTACCTTCGGTAACGCTTTTTCTGGTGGATATAATATCTGCCTGTGGATTCCTCACTGACCCACCCGCCTCCCCGTTGTCCACCTGTTTCTACCAAAATATGTTTAATTTAATATGTCTTGATCATGTTGAAAGTTTTGATAATGAGAAATGCCTTCTCAGTTGCTATTTCACAATGTCTTTATTGATTATGCAATTGTGAATTTATATATGTGTATATACTTGGAATGCTATGTTTGCATTTGAAAATGTGTCGGTCCTCCCGTTTGCCTCGGTGGCACGGAAAAAATGGGTGGAACTGACGTCAGCACGCCGACGAGGTCTTCTTATGGCTCCGATGACGTCTTACGGAGTCAGGGGCAGGCCTATATCTCCGTGCTATTGTGACGTCCTCGTCGTCGTGGGAGAGCTGGGAAAGAATTTCCGCGGAATTGCTGGCGCAAGGGGTATTCAAAAGGTGAGGAATCCACAGGCAGATATTGTATCCACCAGAAAAAGCGTTACCGAAGGTAAGTAACTTGTTCTTTAGGCCCAGATCTCTGTACTGGGTTGAATGTTTGATATTGATCAGCATTCTGTCCATCAATTGTTCTTTTTGCATCCAAATAAGATACAGCAGGTGTGCTTTACTCCACAGATTCAAAAGCATATCAATGTCTGTATTAAATTTCTTTCCTTAAACAACAGCCAATAATAACACTTCTTGCTAAAGCATCCAACACACTACCTAATTGTATTTTACTTTCATGCTGACAGCATCCAATGAAATATATCTTTTAAAAAAACACCTCCATTTTAACTGCTTTTTATTTGGAAAACTACCTCATTCAGCTCCAGGCTTCTCCTGACTGCTTTGCTCCTTCACTTCAAAATGTATGGATTGTGGGCCACAGCTATATCTATTGGGCTCAAGAGGCTGCAAAAAAGAGAGGTATTGACAGAGACTGGGTTTGCCAAATGTGCAGATTACTTGGCTTGGCCAGAGAGGGTTACAGTTTCATCAGTTGCTGGCTTTGGTTAAATCCATTGTGGATTCCCAAGTTCCTCACCTCGGGCCAGATGTACGGTGGTTTTTGCATGCGCAAACGGGTTTGCGAACCCGTTTGCGCATGCAAAAACCTATAGGGGTATGTACCATTCCAAAATAGCGAGTTGCAATTTATTTGCAACTCGCTATTTTGGAATTGTGAGTCGCTATTAGGAAGGGGCGTTCCCTTCCTAATAGCGAGCGCAATGCCATGTACAAATGTTTTTGCGACCACAATTGCGGTCGCAAAACACTCGCAAATTACCACCCTCTTCAAGAGGGTGGTAATGCACTCGCAAAAGGGAAGGGGTCCCCGGGGGATCCCTTCTCCTTTGCAAATGCAGGGGGAAATATTTTTTAAGGGCAGGCAGTGGTCCCAGGGACCACTACCTGCCCTTAAAAAATGAAACGAAAACGTTTCATTTTTAAAAAAAAATGCATCCCGTTTTCTTTTAAGGAAAACGGGCTGCATTTTTTTTTTTTAAACTGCTTTATTTAAAAGCAGTCCCAGACATGGTGGTCTGCTGAGTCCAGCAGGCCACCATACCTGGGAGGGCCTGCCATTCCCAATGGAGTCGCAAATTGCGAGAGGCTCATTAATATTCATGAGCCTCTCAATTTGCGACCCCATTGGGAATCGCTAACAGTGTGAACAACACTGTTGTACATTGAAAATAGCGCCTCGCAAATTGCGAGTCGCAAAAAACTCGCAATTTGCTAGGCGCTATTTCCACGGTCGTACATCTGGCCCCTCATGATTGTGCATTGTGGTGGCAATGACCTAGGCACATTGACTGGGGTTGGACTGGAAAGCCTAATGAAAGAAACCTTTGCAGAACTGATGTCGCTTTTCCCTCACACTGTCTTGGTGTACGCTTATATATGCCAAAGACAGAAATGGAGTGGTCAAATCAATTCTTTCCACTGGTTGATAAAGCCAGGAAACAGGTTAATAAAACTTTTTCTGCATTCCTCAGAGACCATCACATGGGCTGTAGCTATAACAACAATCAGCGTTTTGACATGCATGGAATTTATAGAAATGATAGAGTGCACTTTACAGATGAAGGCACCATGGTGTTTCAAACTAACCTGAAACTCTACATCCGCTCTTATGTGTAGCAGTCATATACACACAACCAACACAACAGCTCGTCAGAGCCACCCTAGTACCCGAAATATTGTGAATTTTTTTTCTAAAGAGTTTTTTTTCCTTTTGTTTTTGGGGATCTTCGCGACGTCATGATCCCCACGAACACGTCGCGAGAATGGAAACAAAAGCAGACATTCAATGGCCACTAACACATCCAAAAATAATATGTAAAAAAATCCATTGTGAACATTGCACTACACATATTACTATATACATACTTCTTTCAAAGCATGTTTAAACCCCTATTAGTTTCTTTTAAAACCATCTTTTAGACCTATTTTCCGTTTTTGCGGTTATTCAGGACGTCGCGATGACATCGTTAACCACAACGATCACGCCTTTTCCATAAAGTGAAAATACATACATGCATACACATTACAGCATTTTATACACTAGAGGTTTATTACTGTACACTTCAAACTCCTGTTTTTTTAATGTATTTCTAGAACAACCATCTCCAAAACCTATTTCCCGTTTTCGCAGTGACTCTGGAGATCGCGATGACATCGCTCATCGCGATCCCTGCGGTTACGTCGCGAAAGCAGAAAGCAAAAGCAGGATTTCAATAGCCACCACCACCTTCAAAAATTATAACTATATAATTAATTCTAACCATAACAGTAGATAACTCACTATATAAATAACTCATCTGAAAGAGACTATTAGTTATAGATTCCATACCTTAGAATTTCCCCCGGGGGTCAGACTGGATCTGGAGAATTTTTCTTCAGCGTCGGTAGGTGGTGTCGGTCGACTCTGCGTCCATCGTCGTGGTCGCAGGGATGACGTCGTGGTGCCTACTTAGACGCCGCCCCTACGCGCTGACGTCAGTTCTTTCTTTTTCCGTGCCAGCCTAGCGCAGATCATTTTTTGACTAAACTTTTTTTGACTTTCATCAACGTCTTTTTCAAGTCTTCGACTCCTGGTGCGCGAGGGATGTCCCATCGTCGGACCGGATTCAAGCCTTGTGACTCCTGTCACAAGCTGATGTCCATGACGGATCCACACCTCGTGTGCCTCTGGTGCCTAGAGCGCGACCATGACCCGAAGTCGTGCTCCGACTGTCGGGCCATGAATCCGAAGACTTTGTCCCGAAAGCTTTTGGAGGCCCGGCAGTCGGCTCTGCGTCACTCCCGGTCTCGCTCAAGGGGAAGGTCTTGAGACCAGTCGTGGAGCCACCACATCTCGTCCAAGTCTTCGCACTCTTCGGGTAAGTCAAAGCACAAGAAGAAAGCGAAGAAGCACCGTCTCTCTTCGCCTTCCCCCGTCGGTCGGCTGACGCGAGGCGGTACCCGGAGCGTCGTCGCTCCAAGGCTTCGTCTCCGGCGCCTGACTCAGGTGCGACTCCTCGCTTCCCTCCGTTTCCGGGAGCTGGGGGGTCCCCTGCCCAGCTTCGTACGATCTACGAAGCCCTCCACCGTGTGTTTGAGCAGCCCAACTCCGCTTGTGCACCTTCAGGCCCCGTGGAGTCGGTTGGGGGCCCTGGGCCTTCGATGCCGGCAGCTCCTGCGCCTGAGGGCCCCCGTGGATCCAGGCCTGGATCAGGATCGACGCCGGTAGACCTTACTCGACCTTCCCCGGCACCGATCCCAGGGACGACGCCCCTGGCACCTGCCGTGCCCCAGCCGACGCCATCCCCATCCTCATCCCAGTGATGGAGCCGGATCGACATTGGCCGACATCGAATCCGACGCCGGAGGGTACTTTTGTTCCCTTGTTCATGTCAAGTGTTCCCTATCGCCCTGAGGGTGGTGGTGAGGACTGTGAGGGGTCGCTAGACCCTTTGACAGACCAGCTGGAAGAACCGGATTGGAGAGAGGACTTGGGTAATGCCAGTGGTCTGGATACCTCCCCAGACCTTGGCATGCTTTCTCCCCCTACCGAGGCTACGGAGGACGGAGCGTCCTATGCAGTGGTGGTGCGTAGGGCAGCTGAGGCCTTGGGCCTGAAGCTTCTACAGTGGAAGTCAGGACTAACCTCCTGACAGGGGTTCTTCAACCGGCGGCAACTTCCTCTGAACCCCTCTTGCCCTTCAATGAAGCCATCACGGACGGCCTTCTGGGCACTTGGTCCAAGCCCAGCACAGGGGCTCCTGTGGAACGGATGTAGGAAGCTTGCTCTGTATATCCTAAACCAAAATGAGGTATAGTGTGCACGGAGTCCAGTGGAACCCCAAAGGTAGGCAGAGGTAAAAGTAGATATCACCTTACTCGCTATTTGTGGTAGTGTGGGCGAGCAGTAAGGCTTTATCAGAGGGTAGTGTTAAGCATTTGTTGTACACACTCAATCAGCAAATGATGTCACACACTCAAAGACTGAACTCAGACCAATTTGATTTGTATGAAAATATCATTTAGTTATATTTATTTTCTAGAACCAAGCAAGCCTGGTACAGGTAAGTGTAAATGGTACTTTTCAATGCAGGTTGAACAATACAAGCAAGCTGAATGAAAATGACTTTGTTACAGGTTTGTAAATGCTTTCAATACAGTAGGAATTACTGTTAGATTACTTTTGATTAGTTTACAGATTACTTTATGGATTACTTTTTCTACTCAGTGATATGCCTAGATATCACACTGGGACATTTCCTAGAGAAAAGGTAGGTAAAGCAGTTTTTAGTTTATTTGTAGTTTTTCAATGTTTCATACAAAACCAACTCCACACTTAGAACAATTTTTAGGAAAAAGCAATCAATGCAATCCTATGGAAGGAAATTGAGTTATCAGTTTAAAGGTAAGCATAAGTTTGTGGGAGTTGGTATTCTGGGGTAAGAACCAGGGTTCCCCCAGGGTCTAGGATGCACTCTCAAAACCCCCTCAGCGGCACTAGGGCAGCCGGGTGCAGAGTGCTGAGGCCCAATGTTATCCAATGGGAGATAGGGGGCCTCCGGTTGGTGGCTGCTCACAAGCAGGCCACAAGGTTGTGGGAGCAAAGCTCCTGGTGTTAGGCTCAGGGCAAAGGGGGGTCTGAGTTAGCACCAAAAGTACGCCCGCAGCTACCCATGGGCAGCTGGTGCAGGGTGCTGTTTTGGCGTCGGGTGCCCTGTTGATTTCAATGGGGATTCTCCGGTTGCAACAAAGATTGCAGGCTCGGGGACGAAGATCTTCTGGAGGTGACCACCGGTTCTAGAGGTAAGTTGGGATGACTGGGGATGCTGGGACACCATCGGTTAAGCCACCCAAGGCCGTGGGACGTCGGGTGCAGGGGTGTCTTTAGGCGTCGGATTTTTCTTACCAGCTCCGGTCGCGGTCGGGGGGATCTTCCAGAAAGAGGCTGCAGGCTTCGCTTGGAGATTCAAGGCAGGTCAGAGATCACCAGATCTCAGGTCAGGATCGCCGGGGAGACCTCCTCGTGATGTTGGGCCACTCGAACTCGGGCCGTGGGCGTCAGGTGCAGAGTGGCGCAGACTCGCAGATTTGGCCGGAGCTAGAGTCTGTGGGTTAGCAAATCCGGTGCTCATGGGAGACAAAGTCTTTGGCTTGGAAGGCAGGGCAGGTCATTTGGGTTCTTGAGGCTGCTGGCTGCAGGACACACTGGGATTTCCCTGGAGCAGGTTCGAGGTGGGGACAGGCCGGTAGGGCTGGGGCCAAGTCAGTGGGCATCCTCTTCTTCTTAGTTCAGCACGGTTTCTTCGGTCCTTCTTCTTCTCTTCTTCTGGTCGATTCTTGTCTGAGGAGGCAAGGTTCAGGGGTGCCCCTAAATACTAGATTTAGGGGCGTTACAGGTAGGTAAAGGTTGGGATCAATGGGTCCCTTCCTTGGGTTGGGTACACCCCCTATTATGCCACCCTCCAGTGGGAGGGGGGCATATGCCTCATTCTGGTTGGCTGGGTCAACCCATCTGCAAGATGGCGGGGACTGAGATTTGTGCTTCACCTCGCCTCCCCCACATGAGGGGTGGGGTTGGCAAAGGTGGGCACACCTCCCTTCCTCAGTTAGTTTTCTTGCTGATTCTCTCACCCAAAGTGGGGGTCAGAACCGGTGGGGGCCAGTTGCTGGAAGCAGCAAAAGGCCTGGGGAATCTCACAAAGGCGGCAAGCCTTTGAAGCTTCCCCTTCGTGGACCCTGCCCATCCTGGGGGAGGAGGCTTGGCACCTCGTCCCAGGATGTGCATTGTTTCAGACCCCGAGAGCAGCAGGCTCTTGACCCAGGGGTCCAGAAACATGTCTGGTGGAGGCAGCTGGCACTAGTGTTAGGTCGTTTTTCAGGGGGCATCTCTAAGATGCCCTCTGTGTGCATTTTTCATTAAATCCGACACTGGCATCAGTGTGGGTTTAATGTGCTGAGTAGTTTAATACCAAATTTCCCAGTTTTCAGTAAAGCCATTATGGTGCTGTGACGTTCGTAATAACAAACTCCCAGTACCATATACTCTTAATGGCATTACTGCACTTACAATCTCTAAGAATTGGCACCTGTACCCTCACCACTGGTATAGTGCACCCAGCTAGAGGGGTTGCTGACCTATGCCAGGGCAGTGGGTTGTAGGCATGGCACACAGGGATGTGTGCCATGTCGACTCTTCACTTTGTTCTGCACCAAAACACGCAGCCTGCAAAAGGGGGGGGTGGGGGGGGGGGTGTGTGTGTGTGTGTGTGTGTGTGTGTGTGTGTGTGTGTGTGTGTGTGTGTGTGTGTGTGTGTGTGTGTGTGTGTGTGTGTGTGTGTGTGTGTGTGTGTGTGTGTACGTACACACACAGGTACAGGGCCTCTAAGGGTGGCACAATACGTGCTGCAGCCCTTAGAGGTCTTCCCTGGCCACAGTGCCCTTGGTACCTGTGATACCGTTTACAAGGGACTGACCTGTGGCCAAAGAGTGCCAATTGGTGTTTTTTTTTTTTTTTTTCAATGCAGTTTGGGGAAAGAACATAGGCCCTGGGTACCTGGTTGGCAGGAACCCAGGGCACACTCAGTCAAAGTACATCAGCAGTTTAGCAAAAAGTGGGGGCAACCATGGAAAAAGAGGGCACTTTCTTACAACGGACGATTGCCCGCCACCACCGCCCGGCTCCGGGCAATCCCATTTTCCTCACCCAACACTCTTCGCCCGAGAGCTTGGTGGTCCAAGCTTCTTCTTCCAAGGGCGCATTCCCTTCTGCACCCCCGGACAGGGAATCCAAGAAGCTGGATCATCTTGGGAAGCGCATGTTCTCTTCCTCCAGCTTGGCACTGCGGTCCGTGAATACCGCGTGCCTCTTGGGCCAATACTCACATACCATCTGGGATACGGTTGCGCAGGTGCTGTCTCAGTGCCCGTAGGAGGCCCGGGTCGTTCTCTCCCAAGCCATGGCAGATGGGAGAGACGCAGCAAAATTCACAATTCGCTGTGGACTGGATACCACCGACTCACTGGGCAGAACGTTTGCCACATCGGTAGCCCTTCGGTGCTACGCCTGGTTGAGGACTTCTGGTTTTTTGAGGGATGTTCAGTCAACTCTGCTGGACATGCACTTCGATGGCCGTCGCCTTATTGGTGACAAGGCAGACTTGGCGCTGGAGCGCTTTAAGGATTGCCGGGCTACGTCCAGATCCTTAGGCCTCGCTGCGTCCTCCCGTCCACCACAGTCTGCCTTTCGCCCCTTTCGTGGCTACGGAAGGGGCACCCCACCACGTCCGACCCAGTCCAGCCACCAGTCCACGCAAGCTGCCCAGCCTCTGCGTGGCGGCGGATGTGGGACCCAGCGGGCGGGCCAGTCCACCCTTTTCCCCCCTACAGCAGCCTCTAAACCCTCCTAGTCTGACCTTTCAGACCCATCAGCAGCCAGTACGTGGCAGGATTCGCCATCACCTCCCCCACTGGCAATCCATCATGTCAGACAGGTGGGTTTTGCAGTTAGTCCGAAGGGGCTACGCCCTCTCCTTCGAGACTAACCTTCCGTCCATGCCACCGTCTTTCGATCGCATGTCGGAGGATCATTCGGCACTTCGCCACCAGGAAGTCTTAGCTCTCTTGGCCAAGGGAGCTATCAAGAGGGTTCCTGCGCCAGAAGTAGGTAGTGGTTGCTATTCCCGCTACTTTCTGGTGCCCAAGGAGGACAAAGGCCTGTGTCCTATCCTAGACCTCAGGTCTCTCAACCGCTTCCTCCGGAAGGAGAAGTTCAAAATGCTAACCTTGGCTCAGGTCCTCTCTGCCCTCGACCCTGGAGACTGAATGGTGGCGTTGGACTTGCAGGACGCTTATTTCCACATCCCCGTCCTACCAGCCCACAGACGTTACCTACGGTTCACGGTAGGCCACAAGCACTTTCAGTTCACTGTCTTCCCCTTTGGCCTTACCAGTGCCCCTCGGGTGTTCACGAAAGTGATGGCGGTGGTGGCCGCTCATCTGCGCAGATTAGGGGATTCCATCTTCCCCTATCTCGACGTATGGCTGTTGAAGGCAGGCTCGCCCCAGGCTGTCGTCTCCCTCCTCCAGACTACGGCGGACCTCCTGCATTCGCTGGGGTTCACTATCAACATGCCGTAGTCACACGTGACTCCCTCTCAGTCACTCCCTTTCATCCGAGCTGTTCTGGACACAGTGCAGTTTCGAGCCTATCCTCCCGAGCAGCAAGTCCGGGATATTTGGACTATGATACCGATGTTTCAGCCTCTATCCCGGATTTCGGTGAGAATGACCCTGAGGCTGCTGGGCTTCATGGCCTCCTGCATCCTGCTGGTGCATCATGCCAGATGGCATATGCGGGCTCTGCAGTGGGACCTGAAGTTCCAGTGGGCGCAGCATCAGGGGAATCTTTCCGACTACGTTCAGATCTCGGATGGAACTGCTCAACAACTGCAGTGGTGGTTAACAAACCAGGATTGGGTCAGAGGCAGATCCCTCTCCCTTCCCTAACCAGACCTCACGGTGGTGACCGATGCATCACTCCTGGGATGGGGCGGCCCCTTTGTCAAGAGGCTCTTCGTCTTTGGACATGGCTGGAACATCAGGGCATGACCCTGGTGGTTCAACACATGGCAGGTTCTCTGAACGCCAGGGCGGACGAACTCAACCTGCGGTGTCTGGTTGATCACAAATGGCGTTTTCACTCAGAGGTGGTGCAAGGTCTCTTTCAGCAGTGGGGAGAACCTTGGTTAGATCTGTTCGCCACCGAAGAGAATGCGCAATGTCGGCAGTGTTGCGCGTTGGAGTTCCCAAGCCGGCACTCGCTCGGCGATGCTTTTCGTCACGAGTGGAGTTGCGGCCTCCTGTACTCCTTTCCGCCTGTACCACTTCTGCCCCAAGTGCTGAAGAAGATCAAGCACGACTGGGCCCAAGTCATTCTTGTGGCACCGGACTGGGCACGAAGAGTCTGGTACCCCGAGCTCCTGAGCATGGCTATCGATCCTCCGATCAGACTGCCCCTGCGGGAGCATCTTCTGTCGCAGCAGCAGGGGACGGTCCGCCACCCGAACCTGTCCAGCCTCCACCTTCTTGGGTGGAGATTGAGCAGCGACAGTTGACAGCTTTTGCCCTTCCTCCCGAAGTCTGTAATGTCATCTTGTCAGCCAGGTGTCCCTCCACTGAGACGATATTTGCCTGTCTATGGAACACGTTTGTGGCATGGTGCACAGCAAAAGCTGTGGATCCCCTTTCTGCCCCTCTTTCTGAGGTTCTTTTGTTCCTTCTCTCCTTGGCCCAGCAGGGCTCTGCTCTGGTCACTCTTAAAGGCTACTTGGCAGCCATTTCTGCTTTTCACCGGCTACCAGATCAGCCCTCTTTGTTCAAGTCCCCTATTGTAAGTAGGTTCTTTAGAGGGATTATTCATTTCTTTCCTCCATCTCCTTTCATAATGCCTCAGTGGAAATTGAACCTTGTTTTGACTTACCTTATGTGCGCTCCCTTCGAGCCTCTTCACAACTGTCCTCCTAGGCTTCTCACTCTGAAGACTGCCTTTCTTGTTACCATCACCTCTGCTCGCAGAGTGAGTGAGCTTCAGGCTCCTTCTTCTAAGCCCCCTTTTTTCTCGGTCCATCCAGACAAAGTGGTGCTTTGAACGAGGCCTTCATTCCTACCTAAAGTTGTCACTCCTTTTCACATCGGACAGACTATTACTCTGCCCACCTTTTTCCTGCCTCCGCACCCTTCCAAGGAGGAGGAGGAGAGACTCCACCGTCTGGACCCGAAACGTGCGCTGTTGTTCTACCTTGACCGCACAAAGGATTTCTGGGTGGACGATCAACTCTTCGTTGGCTATGTGGGTGCCAAGAAAGGTCGGGCTGTGCAAAAGCGTACCATTTCTCGATGGGTCGTCCTTTGTATAAAGATTAGTTACGCTTTAGCTAAAAAGGAACCTCCAGTGGGGCTGCAAGCTCATTCCACTAAAGCTACGGTAGCCACTACTGCTTTGTCACATGGAGTCCCGCTCATTGACATCTGCCAGGCGGCCACGTGGGCGTCTATGCACACGTTCACCAGACATTACTACCTGGATAGTCAAGTCCCGAGGGACGGCTACTTTGCCCGTTCTGTCCTCCAGGACTTTCTGGTGTGAACTTGGTTCGCAGTTCCGCCTCCGGGGTTGGTATTGCTGGGGTATCTATTCCAAGGTAAAGAATCTATAACTAATAATCTCTTTCAGATGAACAAGTTACTTACCTTTGGTAATGATGTATCTGTAAGAGACATATATTAGTTATAGATTCCTTACCACCCAACCCATCCTCCCCGCTCTGCGAACTGACTTCTAGGGATAGGGACTCCCTTGCAGGGCCCTAGTGTGGCGCACCAGTGGTCAGTGTCTTTCATGGCTCTGCGCTTCTTGCGTGGAAAGTCGTGGCAATACTGACTTCAGCGCGCAGGGGCAGCGTCTTAAGTAGGCACCGCGACATCATCCCGGTGACCACGACGCCGACGATGGACGCGGAGTCGACCGACGCGCAGGGGTACTGCTGAAGAAAAATTCTCAAGATCCAGTCTGACGCCTGGGGGAAATTCAAAGGTAAGGAATCTATAACTAATATATGTCTCTTACAGATACATCGTTACCGAAGGTAAGTAACTTGTTCTATAAAAACATTTATCAGAATCTCAAAATCTCTATAAGAATGCTCATTAATGATTCACCAACATTGGCGACAACGTCGTTAGTTGCGACTTCCCCACGACAGTACACAGGGGGTCTCGCTAGCGGTCGTGGCGTCATCTCGAATATTGCGTGCGATTAAAAAAAATCTATGGACACACAACTTGTTACTAACACCTCCATTTCTCAACCATGGGGTTAGAGTATCTCCACCCTGACCTCTTATGTGGGCTTTCACACACATTTTCAGCCCCAGGAACCGTTCCCGATAGATAAATTGGCAGCCTCAACTTTCTTTTCCGGTTGCGTCCAGCCAATCAGAGCATTCCCCTTGGAGCATGCATTCGCGATTCACCGCGAAATATCCGCGGCTAGAAATATCAATATAATTTTTGGCTTAAATTTCTCAAAAACTACGGAACGGATTTACACCAAATAAGCAAAAGGCATTCCTTGAACCGACATCTACCTCCCTGCCAAATTTGGTGTAAATCCGTTCAGCGGCTCGGGCTTTAGAGGTGGCTAAATGTTCCTAAGGGAATTAATATTACAAACGCAACGTTATTTCGTGCCCCAAATTATCGGTCCCCACTGCACGGATCACCCCAAAATTTCCCCAATCAATAGTACCCACCGTGACACTTTTTTTTGTGCAAAATTTCATGCAGATTGGTCAAACAACGCCAAAGTTATAGCCAAGTAAAAGAAAAAAGGTTGTATGGAAACTGGGTCCTAACTATAGGTAACTACTGGTGACTGGGGGGCGGGGTGTGTGTGTGTGTGTGTGTGTGTGTGTGTGTGTGTGTGTGTGTGTGTGTGTGTGTGTGTGTGTGTGTGTGTGTGTGTGTGTGTGTGTGTGTGTGTGTGTGTGTGTGTGTGTGTGTGTGTGTGTGTGTGTGTGTGTGTGTGTGTGTGTGTGTGTGTGTGTGTGTGTGTGTTTTTTTTTTTTTTTTTTTTTTTTTTTCCTTTTCTCTATCCTTGTGGGAACTTGAGTATGATAACACACTCACGCTGTGGGGACCTGAACCCAAGACCCCACAAGGTAAAGTCTTCTAAATGACTTCAGAAACATCTGTGCCAATTTTTACAACTTAAAAAAAAACTGCCTTGTGGGGAACTGTGTTTCACCATGTCTGTTTATATTTTTTGATCAGCTTTGCCCCCGTAGACAGGCGGTGGTACTGCAGCCTTAAACACACTTCAGTGATTGAATCCCATCTAGCAACAGAGGATAGTGATTTTGAAGGAGCATACCCATCAGAAAACATAATACCTGAATGCAATGGCCTTTTCAATTTTATGGAACCTCTTTTTAGAAGCAAAACATTGATCAAATGAGGCTACTGACTTTGCACTTTTATTTTTTTAGTAGCTATTTTCTTTGAAAAGCTAAGAAATGCACATTTAATTGAATACTATTGTTTTACATTTCCAACACATGACCGAATCCCTATTTAAGAAATGGTGCACTTCATCATCTTATCAGTACTCATGGATGTGATAACAATACAAATATTTAAAAAAGGCATATCAATGTCCAAGAAAGTGGTAAAGTATGGTCATTTTCTTTAATCCTTAACCAGAATTCCCCTTTAATATATACTTTGGCATTAAACTCATCAGTTTTTAAAAGTATATGTGAGACGTTAGGATTCGTCTAAATTCCGAGCACCCTATTGAAATAATGATTGTGTTTACAACACTGTATATGAGGCCGACATGAACAGCTTACATTCGCAACTAACCCACTGGAGGGCGGAAAAGTGCCGGATTGAACTGCAGGTTCCAGCATGCAGCGTGAAAATAAATAAATTCAGCAGCACACCGGAGGCCAATTTTATTGAATTAGCATGCAGGGAACAATACAGTTGCACGAATGTAAGCTGCTCATGTCAGCCTCTGAGGAAAGGGAATGATTCCCTGAAACGCGTTAGGCCAAGTGACAATCACGGAATGGGAAGCAGTTTGTTTTAAATAAAAGGTTGTTACCTACCTGAACTCGGAGTGCGGCTTCAATTTCTGGGCACCTTTGGAAGTATGGACACACGGCGGCTCCAGGCCGTGGAAGCGACGCACCGCCCTCGAAAGGATCTGGGTCTGCACAGGGGGAAGGTTTCCCTTGTGATCTGTGGGGACAGGACAAATCATTAAGCAAACTGAGTCTTATTCGGAGGCTCAATATGGAGCTGCAACATTGGTCACTTCAATTTGACATGAGCAACTAACCCACTGGAGGGCGGAAAAGTGCCGGATTGAACTGCAGGTTCCAGCATGCAGCGTGAAAATAAATAAATTCAGCGGCACACCGGAGGCCAATTTTATTGAATTAGCATGCAGGGAACAATACAGTTGCACGAATGTAAGCTGCTCATGTCGGCCTCTGAGGAAAGGGAATGATTCCCTGAAACGTGTTAGGCCAAGTGACAATCACGGAATGGGAAGCAGTTTGTTTTAAATAAAAGGTTGTTACCTACCTGAACTCGGAGTGCGGCTTCAATTTCTGGGCACCTTTGGACATATATATATATATATACACACATTTATGTGTGTATATATATATATATATATATATTTGTAAATTTATATATACATTTAAAATTATAAAATAAATTAAAATTAATAGTTGAATTGTTTTAAAGTAAATATATATATACATTAATTATGTATGTGTGTTTAACTTTTAATTAAGTTTATTTGTTATATTTGTTAAAATGTATATTAAATCTACTTTATTTTTTACATTCATTTTATTATTTAATATATTTAATATTTATTATTTTATTGTATACATATAAAAATCGATATTTTGTACAACTATACTTTTTGCATTGATTTTTTTTTCAATTTTTGTACTTACCTGTTTAAATATAGGGAGTCGATATTTTTGCATTCTATATTTTTACCTCGATATTTTTTACTTCTATATTTTTTACATCGATATTCTATCAGTGAACAGCGTGACCAAGTCTGGGGGTGCCACAGGATCCTCCCTTCACCATTTCCACTTCAATATCTACATGACATACTTCACCAAATTGACCAGGTCATTTCAGTTTGATTTTTACAACTTGGCAGATGGCACTCAGACTTCTCGATAGATGACAACTTATCCAGTACAAATATAAGATTACATAACTATATGCCCTCCATCTTCATCTGGATGACATAGTAGAAGTTGAAACTCAGCTTCGATGGAAGAGACGTTCAGATAATAGAGAGTAGCATTCCTATCTAGTCAGCTATTTGGTGGCAACTCTTTATTCCCATCTGAGTTTCAACCACTTGTTGAAAAGTCTTAACAAAATCTTTCTGATTCTCCCATCCCATCATCATAAAGACGTAATTCAAACAGATCTAGCTGCTCTTTTGTACTGTGGCAATGCCATCTACTTTGGCAAGCTGAAATGCCTTACTTCTCACTTGCCAAGCACATATCCATTTTGACATATTCATTTCATTGGTGACATGGTCACCACGCACACATTCATTTTAAGATTATTTGTATCTGTTTCAAAGTTCTGTTTCGGAGCAGCTGTTCTTTTTGGCTTCCCACATTACTCTGTACGCTGTCAAAAATATTGCATTCTGCTTCCAAATCTTTTTGTACATTCCTAAATTTTATCGCACCCACATCAAGATGAGATTTCTTATAGCTCACTACTAAACTTTGGAATGACTTTCTCATATCTCTAAGAGCTTAACCTAAAGCTAACACAACCTAGTTTTCGCAACTTCTATGGCAATACTGTTGCATCCTAAGAGTCCTCTACTACTGCCAGAACAGACTTGCTTAGTAGCAACTCAACTGTCTAATAAATCAACCTAACTTCAATAGTAGAATCTTCTTATTTATCAATGTATGAACCACCTGCTTTGTCCAAAAGTAGACATAGTGTTATACTTATTGCAAAAACCAAGAACTTCACTTATTGAAATACCTCTATTGCAACATTAAAAAGTAACCAAAACTCTAGGGACAGTTTTATTATAACCACCATAGTGAGCATCACTCAATCTTATATTAAAGTCCAAATATCATTTTAGAACAGAGATATTCTCCAGAGCACACAAAGCATACATCCTCTGTAGAACCAAGGTTGAAAACAACACCACCTGGATTCAAAGATTAATTGCAACACCTTAGACAGAAAGCGTAACCAAACAACGTGTTGCATTAGAAATGCATCCTGGACTATGGGAAACATTAAAAAACATATTCATGAATCACAGACAGATATCACCCTGTTTGGAGATCTTCAGTGTGACACACTTGACATTAATTGACAACAATGAAGTTCACATAATGGGTAACACTAAATAACTTTGGTATTACAGTAAGAAAACACATGTAACCCCTTTAAAAACAAACATGCCTTTTGAGTTTGGGCTCAGGTGAGCTGGAGTTTAATTTTAGCAAACCAGTCTCATGGTACTTGGACCTCTGACAAGGGGCGATGTAATGTATGCACAAGGCTGGTGGTGGTTCCTTCTACGCCTATGATTTCCATCTAAACTTGATGTGATTACTGCTTGAGGATGATGTTTGTGTGATGTGTGAGACACTGGTAGCATGCTCTGGACACCGTGCCAAACCTCGTGCAGATCAGCACCATCACCTAAATTTAATAGGCATAAGGATTCTTCATTTAAAGGAGCAGTAATGTATAGTTCAAAATTCAACCTGAGCAAATGATCAAGTTTTGTGCCTTTAAATCAAGAAGTTTCGATTCACAAACATAGGCTGTGAAACATCGTAAATCTTCTCCTGTAGTTTCATGTCTACATTTGGAATAGATTGCAGACATGTTGTTTCTGTTTATAGAGGAAACACCTTTCCAGTTGGAGTAATCCCTAACTCAAAACCCCCATCAAATGTTTGGCTCATGCCAATCCATAGCCACTTTTATAAAGATACTCCTCTATTTCACAAAAGTGATAATGAATGTATTTGCCGAGTAGTAAAGTACCTTCAAAATGACCATAAATGAGCAAATACTAGGCCCAGGCAAGATATACATTATAAGAGCATATTCTCACATAATTTGTATAAATATATATTACTCAGATTTCACTACTGCATGCTCTTTGTGGCTACATTTTACTGTGAGAAGTCAGTAACAATTCAAATGGCCATAAAACAAGTGGCTGTTGCTCGCAGCATCTGTATTTTTTACAAACTATTTTTTATGTGAAATACGTCCTTGTGTCCTTGTGTATGGCGGAGGCAATCTGCCCGCCAATTCCCACCGCCCGCCTACCATTTCCCCCCCGCCACATTATGATGGCAGGGGGGACCCCGGCGGACGGAAAGACCGTCCGCCGGTTTTCCGCCGGTCGGACAGGTGACCGGGCGGAAAAGGGCTCCAATATGGTGGCGGTGTCTGCAAGACACCGCCATGCATATTAGGATGACTGCGGAGAAGTGCCTTTCCATGGCGGCAACTCCGCCATGGAAAGGCATGCAGTCTCTGCCTTAGGGGGCCTGTTGCGGGCCCCCAGGGTGTTCGGGGGGGTGGGGGGTACCCCCTAAATTTGAATGCACAAGGTGGCAGGCACCGCGCGGTGCCTGTCACGTTGTGCATTCAAATGCACAACATACATTTTTCACATTGCGGCGGGTGCTGCTTGCAGCACCGCCCGCCGCAATGTAAAGAATACGGGATGCGCCCGCCAGTGTGGCGGGCGCATCCTAATGTGAATGGCGGGACCGCTGCACCTATGGCGGGCGGTCCCTTTTGCCGTTGCGGTGGCGGGCGGACTTTGTCTGCCCGCCATCGTAATGGACCCCTAAGTAAGTTTCTGAACCAAGAATGTCCCGCCCCTAATGGAAATCTACTAGCAGGTGCAGCTTAAACAAAGAAGTACATTAAGACAAGTCTCGACTCTGGGACCGGGCACACATTATCTTATTGCCAAGGTCGTTCTGTTTGTGTCTATCGCTAGGCTAGTGATACGGTGACCGTATTGAATACAGTTGTTTCATATAAACTATGCATCTCTTTTCAAACTTTATTCTCGACCTCAGTTTTACCTATCTGGTAACTCACCTTTACCCTATCCTAGTTCATATTTCATTTTTCTCATAATGACATGGTATTTACTAATACCAACTGTGGGTGAATATATTGTGCACTCAAACTTGTATCCATGATCTCTTCTCTTCCTTTTGGTTACTGCTTTATAATTTCCATAATGCTTTTTATCATTTTAAGGTTTTTAATCCTTTGCACTATCATTTTTGTGGTGCTTTATACATTTCTCCACATTTTTCTACAATTTGATTCATCTTTTTCTTTTCAAGATATATACCTTTGAAACGTGTTGAAGCCCCTGTGGCATTTATAACGGTTAGCGCATTACTTTGGAGTTCAGACATTGTTGTTAACACTGATTGTCACGCTTTGAAATTACTTGCATGACCACCAGCACATTTACCCATTTAAAGATGGCGGCCATTACGGCGGCCGATGCACATAGCCTCTTTCTATTTCTACTATCTACTCCATCGCAACACTTTACCGTCGTTCCTGAATGGAGAAAGATGCGTGTTTTCGGTGAATCGGACCAGGTATTGTTATTTATGTGTCGTCTGTACTCTGGGAATGAAGTTTCTGTCACGCGATGTATGCGTTTCGTTTTTTACCACTTTCATCGCTATGGTGGCGGTTTAACCGCATCGATTGCCTGCACTCTGGGAATGAAGTTTCCGTCACTTGATGCATGCGTTCCGTTTCTTACCACTCCTTTCTACATGGTGGCGGTTCAGCCGCATGATTGCAAATATATTTAAGGTTCCCATTCGCATTGCACAGCGTGCATGTTAAGTTCACATAAGACTTTTAATTGCTCACTTTAGCGTTTTCCCACATTCTTTCACATCATAAACACTGGGGCATGTTGTTTTACACCTCACCACTCGTTTTGAAACCTCCGTTTTCGAGAGTTTGCACGTTTATCACCCACCCAACACCTGAGTTGTTTGGATGTTCATTGAGACCACATGTGGACAATACTATCACCATGACACTTAAGATTGAACACCGGGGCAAGTGGACAGCCCACACACTGAACAGTCATTTCATTTTCGCCTTGTTTAATTGCTTTTTAGGAACATACCCCCTGACGAAGGGCATCGATATGCCCGAAATGCATTAGGGATGATTAGCACCTTGTTTGACGCTTCATCATTGATGCACACAATGTTTTCACATGAATGATGTGGACAATTCATGAAATTGAGAAACAAATATATTGAAAAATAAAAAGTTCAATTGAAATACTACGGTTGATTTTGAATCAGATTAGATTTTTCCAATTGGAAATTGGCAGGGCACCTGAGGGACGCTTCCCAGTGGGGCATCGCAACAATTTGACACTTCATTTTAGTACACCATATAGAGAGCCAGGTTCCTACATTGGTGGATCAGTGGTGGGATGCAAGACTTTGCATTTGCTGATAGCACTCAATAAGTGACCACATGAGTAAATCAAAAAATGCTCTTTAGTTTGGTTGTTTAGTTTTCAGTGGTCTAATTTTCTAAATTTCTAAAATTAACTGATAGGGCCTTGGCAAAAAGTCTCTGAAACTAAGTGGTAAAATGTAAAAGTCTGTTACTGTAGTTAGGCAAATCATTTGTATTTAGAATTGTTTTCTCAATCCAAAAAGGTACCAACTTCAGTACAAATAATGGTTGATACCGACAACCAGGCTCAGGAGCGCAACCTAGCCCCTTACATGGACCTGTCCTACGCCAGTCTCATGGACTTCTGTAAAAGTTATGGTATCAAAACTAGCAAACATGCTAACAATGAAAAACTTAGAAGAATGTTAGCACAGTTTGAGAGAGATGACCCAGAGTTAGCAGCTGAATCTGAATGTGAAGATCAGCACAATAATGAAGATAATTCTGAGGAGGTGGTAGAGTCCACCCACTCAGAAATAGAGGAAGGGCCCTCAGAGGATGACCTCCTTCTAGAAAGGTTGGCCAGGACATTGAACTTAGAAGCTCAACTCCTGGACATAGAAATAAAAAAAAAAAGAGATTGGCCTAGAACCTATCTCTGGTGAAAGTAATTTTATAACTAGGGAGAGAGAAGATTTGTATGACTGTAAATTCCCCAGAGGAATTGTCACTAAATATGCAGATGATGATATCACTAAATGGATCACTGCTTTTGAGAGAGCCTGCATAGCCAGGAAATTAGCCAAACATATTTGAGACTCTCTCTCTTTTGGGAACTATTCTGAGGAAAATGCACAGAGAGACTACTGATATTGGATGAAAAAGATACAGAGTCTCATAACCTCATGAAGGGTACCCTGATTGAGGGCTTTCGACTCACCACTGAAGAATACAGGGTTACATTTGGGGAGACTTGAAAAACCCAAAGTCACTCCTGGGTTGAATTTTCGTACTATTCAGTGAAAATACGAGGTGGTTGGTTAACAGGTAACAATGTTCATGGCTATGAAGGTCTATGCAATTTAATTATAAACTGGGCATCTTTTAAGTAATTGTTATTGTGAGCATTGACAACAGTATCTAGCAGACCTAGGTCCACTTTCTCCTCAAGAGTTGGGGAAGAAGGCAGACCACTGGGTCAAGACAAGGGTAACCAAGACAACCACTGATGGGGGTGACCAAAAGAAAGAGGGCAAAATGACCCCCCCAAGGAAAAGTTGTTGACCAAAAAGATAAAAACAAAAATAGGTCCTTTAAAGGCCCCCAAAAACCTGTTCAGGAGGTAGGGCCCAGAAACTCTTGAAACCCCAGAGGTGGGTACCAGGGTAAAAACTGGGATCCCAAAAAGGCTTGGTGTCATGAATGTCATGCAAAGGGACACTGAACTGGAGACCCTAGCTGTAAAAATAAAAAGAATGCCTCTAGCACACCTGCAGTAAATGCATTGGCAAGTCTTCAGATGGGATCACAGGTGGGCCCTGACTATGTCAGAGAGCCTGCTGAGGCAACACTAGTCACATAGGGTAGAGTGGATATAGCAATCCTGGCTGTCTGGCCCAGTAACCTGGAAAAAGACAGACAACAGCGACATATAAATGGGGTTCAAGTTGAAGCTCTGCGAGATACTGGTGCCAGTGTCACTATTGTGACTGAGAAACTGGTGTACTCAGACCAGTACTTGCTTGGAGAGACTTATACAGTCCTTAATTATGACAATCAGGCTAAGGTGCACCATTTATATTTGTGTCCTTAGAATATGGAGAGGTTACTGGCACAAAAGGGTGGTGGCATCTGGTGCAATTCCTGTTAAGTTTCTGCTTGGCAATGATTTGGGGACCTCAGCATAAAGAAAAAGGCAGAAAGGAAAACCCATGTAGCGATATTGGGAATACCTGAATGGGTGTGTGTAAAAACAAAAGCACAGATCGGAACCCAGGGTGAAACAGAAGTGTTGGAGCCTGAAATTATGGCCCAACTTTCCAAGAGAAAAGGCAAGAAGTCTTGGAAACCAACTTCTGATCAGACAGACCCCAGATCAATTCCCCTCCTCTCAGGGAGACGACTTGTCAGCCCCAGAGGGAACTGAGCCCCAGGAGCTTGGGCCTTACACTGCAGAGCTTTTGGGCCCAGGAGGACCCTCTCGGTAAGATGTGCACTAGGGGCAGAGAACCTGTCCCACTCTTGAGAGCCCGAAGCAGAAGTTGCTGATCAGGAAAAGGGAAGTGTCAGTGATTTCCACAGGACCTATTGGGAGGAGGGACTCCTATGCACTGAGGCCAGAGATCCCACAACTAGTGTCACTAGGAGAGTGATAGTGACTCAGATGTTTAGGGAGTTGCTCCTAACATCGGCCCATGACATTATCCCAGCTGGGCATCTTGGCCAGACCAAAACTTGGAGCAGGTTAGTTAACCACTTCTACTGGCCAGGAATGTCTCACAATATAAAGGAGACAAGATGCCAACTGCTCCCTCAGACACTGGCAGGGATAGTGATGAAGGGGCATGGAAGCCCTGAGGAGGCCACTGTGCATGAAACTTTGTGCTGAATTGAATACACACATTGAGTGCTCTAGGAGATCCCTGTCAGAACACTTGAGCACTACTCTGCCACCAAAGCTGAAAATATTGAGTGCATTGCTTCCGTCACCCATGCCAGTTTAGAGCCATTTGTGACCATCTGCCCCTGGGCTGCCAGTGGAGGTGGGCAAGGCAGAGAATTCATGGAAAGAGATGAGCCAAGGGTCTGGCTTAGTTCTAAGAGACAAAATGCATGTTGAGCTTTATTCTTCCACCTGTCCCTCTTACTTTGATTTTTTCCCTTCTCTGAACTCTGTTTCAGCCCCCGTGCACCAAGGCCTTCCTTTGTGTCTCCCTTTACCTTGCACTATCACCTCATTCTCCAAGTCCCCCTGTCTGCAGCAGATGAGGGACTGGCCAGTGTCTCTTTTTGTATTTTTATCCAGGAAATGCAAAAACCCTGTGCCACTGTACAGCCCCTCCTCTAGTGCAACCAGTAGGACTGAGGGAATTATGTCACAGTGCACAGAGGGATGCAGGGGAGGAAGAATGTACAGCTTCTCGGCTTAGCTTCTCTTTTGCAGAAGATGCTCAGAGGACTTCGGGCTGAGCCAGAGCTAGACATCTGGCTCCCGCTTTGGAAATGTGTTTCTGAAAAACTAAACACTTTGCAGTGAGGGACCGAAACTACATTTCACCAACTCGTCTAAATACTCTACCTTCAGAACAACCGGTTCACAGGTGCTTGTTCTTAAAAGTATTTGAGCCGCCCACCAAGCAGTGAGTATATCTAAATATGGCATGTGGTCCTATGTCAGGGAGTCCATGCCAGAGCCTCTACTGAAATGATTGGCTCCAAAAGCTCATAATTAAAAGTGGATCAGTGATTCCGATGCAGTAATTTTGCACCACAAATCATAACACTGCAGGTATAATTTAAAGATATTAAATTACAGTTGGAAATATGAGTTCTTCCCTACAGAATGCTGAGTCACAGGGGACATCGCTGCTGTAGCACTGATTTTTATAGGTAAGTCCTGAATTGTGGGTGATCTCCCAGTGACATACCCAGTCAGGTTTGACCTAGTGAATCGGTCTTTGAAATATCCAGACGGTTTCGTATAGGATGTAATACCACCTTACTCAGAATTCTCGATTTGGCCAGGAACTTCTCTTTCCCGAAAATTCATATTGAAGGGTTAAGTCTCCTGTTGTAATGTGAACTTACACTATGGGTTTTTAAATACAATAAACATTGTGTGTTCTATGGCAGCAAAACCCGTGTTCCGTAGGCACTGACCGGGAGGAAAGGTAATAGTTAAAACCGTCTTTAACAGTGACGACATGCATTAATTTTGAGGAAGGCACATCTTAGCACAACAGTTTATACCAGGAGTTGAAAAATGCAAACAATCCACAGAAAGCATATTATGGTGTTTGCTATGGCATTGCTTGAAACTTCTGTTTTGCAGGAGATGTGCACTCAGTACTAAAACTATCGTCTGGAAATGTTGGATACAGCACAAAAGGCACTAAGAATCCCAATCTTTTGAAAAAGGGAAAATGAAAGTAATAGTAAAACATTAAATGATAACAAATAAGAATGTACAGAATTTGCGTCTATAAAACAAACGTGGGCCTCAGGGAGTGGGAAAGTATTAATATTGGAAAATAAATAGTGTCAAATAAAGGCTAGATCAGAAACCGGGGGCAAGCAATAGGTAAATAATGCACACATCACTGTACCCCAAGCCATCATGTGACTGAATGGAAAGAAAATTAAGTTTAGACGAAAAATGTATGAAATGTTGATGCACGTGCATGCTAGGAGCGTTTAGCATATTCCTGACAAAAAAGTATAATGATAATGATCATTTCAGGCTTACCTGAAAGCTACAAAATGACATCTATTGATATGGCGCATTTTTAGAATTTTAAACTTGTGCTTCCTTCAGAAATTATGCGTGATGATTAGGGGCCTGTGCAATTCGCAATATTTACTTTTAAAGCATGTAAGCCTTTTTTTGTTCGTTTTTTGCTCCATAGCGTGTAGACAAAGCCCTTTCCACAGTCCACTATTGGAGATGTTAATATTATCTGCCTTGAGAGGAAGCTGAAGGCAGGACTTGGGATGGGCAGCTAACTACGTGCAAGTACACACCTGCGCATAACAAAAGGGCCATTAGCATTTCAAGAGGCCAGTGCGCCGGAATCTCATGAAGTCAGTTTAGGCTGCAGACTGGGGGATGGGCCCTGTTGCAAGGAAAACACCTTTGAGAAACAAGGAGCATCAGGTCCCTCTGATCTGAGACCCTGGCTGCAGCAAGGATGGGGTTAAGGCGTCCAAGAAGAGGCACACTGATCGTAGCCTCCACCTCAGAGCGAGTTTACATTAAAAGCAATAAGACAACATGTGCAATTTGAAAGTGTGTATAGTAAATGTAAAGGTATCCATGTTTTCTAGTTCCAGTTGTAAATTCACAAAGAATTCCTACTATGGTTACAGTTGTCTCGGGCGTTTTTTACTCAGTAAAAGGGACACATATTTTTCAGATCCCTTCAAAAGCTGAACACATATTTTGTAGCGTTTTCATAAGATTCTCACATTGGCGTTAATTGGAGGTCTGGTATGTGGAATATGCGATGAGGTAGAAATGATGAAATCTAGTGTGATATTGGAGGGAATGGGATGACTTGCACCCAACATTTTTACATAGAGAAAAGCATAGTTGAGATTTAAGAGGGTGAAGTGTCTGCTGTCCCCATGGATGCAAGGTCACAAGGCAGTGATAAAAAAGACTCCTGCACAGCAGACAATATTGAGAACGGACAAACCTATTCAAATAATTTCACAGCTGGAGCCTTTCAATTTGCAAAGCAGGCTGCAAAAATAACGTTCAGAGTAGCAACATTTGGAATTTATCCAAGCTAATAAGAAATGGCCTTTGGCAGGGAGAGATGGGGTGAAAGAGAAAGAAAGAGACACGGAGAGAGGGAAAGAGAAAGAGAAATAAGACAGAGAGAGATACATACAAAGTCAGAGAAAAAGAGGGGATGCTGAGAGAGACAGCAAGTGGCAGAGAGAAAAGTCAGGGGGAGTGAGAGAGAGACAGAAAAGAATAAAAAGAAAGGGAGGGACAAACAAAGACAAAAGGAGAGAGACACAGGAGAGAGAGACATGTACAGAGACAGAGAGAAAGACATGCGCAGACATGGAATGCCAGAGACAGAGAATGCCGGGAAGAGAAGCAGAAAGACAATACCAGCACTTCTCAGGATGGCGTACAGGGCCGGACTGGGAACCGAAACCGACCCTGGCAAACAACTCTGCCGGCCTCCCCTGGGGGGCGGGGGGGCGGCCGAGCTGTTTCCCCAACCCTGGCGGCCCACCGGGGAAACGCCCGGTGCCCGCTAAGGCCAGTCCGGCCCTGATGGCTGATATATTTGTGAACAGGATTTTCTTGCCTTTATTCAGACTTTACAATCACTTCAGGACAGCTGCCCCTTTCATGGGATTGTACCCATTGGAGATGGCACCAAGTGGCACACCCAAACATCTAAGCACAGATATGCCTTATAACCAGGGCAACTAGAATTATGCAATTCTGCAGCTGCGTCTTTTTTCACATAATTATGAATTTGCCACATAATCTGTCATCTGCTGCATAATCTGCAGATTTTAACTATCTAGCTCAAAGAGATCAAAAGTTACTAACAATGTGGTAATGTGTTCGACAGAGATTAACTGGTCATCTTTCAGTTGCAGCTTTCCGTAGTTGGTTGTTAAACTGGTCCTAACAGGGTGAAATCTTTACACAGGCAGTGTTACCATACGTAAAAATTACAAAATAATGAAGTAATACTATCAAAAAATGTGCTGCACTATGTTGCATAATTTTCCCTTCCTACTGCATCATTTAGTCAACCCTGCCACATAATTTGGGGTGCCCGTCTGTAGGAAAGTGCCCCATTTTGCATGGTTACCTCCCACTTTTTGCCTGACATCTGATGCAACCTGACTTGAGGTGCCCTGGGTCCCTGCCAATCAGGTTCCCAGGGCCTGTGTTCTTTCCCCAAAACTCTACCTTTGTACCCACAATTGGCACATCTCTGGCCACAGGTAAGCTCCTTGTAAAAGGTACCATGGGTACCAGGGGCACTGTGACCAGAGAAGGCCTCTAAGGGTTGCAGCACCTAGTGTGCCACCCTTAGAGGCCCTGTACCTTAACACCCACAAACTGCCATTGCAGGCTGCATGTTTTGGTGAAGAGAAAAGTGAAGAGTCGACATGGCACACATCCCTGTGTGCCATGCCTACAATCCACTGCCTGAGGCCTAGGTAAGTCATCCCTCTAGCAGGGTGCACTAGCCCCAGATGAGGGTACAGTGGCATGAGCCCCATACTCCTACAGTGTCTAAGTCCATTCTTAGACATTGTAAAGGTAGTAAAGCCACAAAGAGTATATGGTCTGGGAGTTGGTCATTACAAACTCCACAGCTCCATCATGGCTTTACTAAAACCTGGGACATTTGGTAGCAAACCTCTCTGCAAATTAAATCCACACTGATGCCTGGGTGGGATTTAATGTAAGAAGCACTCAGAGGGCATTTTAGAGATGCCCCCTGAAAAATGACCAGCCCTGGTGTGGTTCCTAACTGGCTATCCATCATTTGCAACCACCAGACAGGTTTCCGGACCCCTCGGTTGAGAGCCTTCACTCTCTGGGTCCAGAAACAAAAGCTTATCCTGGGCAGAGGTGTCATGCCTCATCCCCCAGTATGGGTTGGGTCAACGAAGGGGAAGCTTCAAAGGCCTGTCGCCTTTGTAAGCTGTCCCAGCCTTTTGCTGCCCCCAGCAACTGGATCCCACCGGTTCTGCCCCCCACTTTGGACGGGAGAATCGAAGGGAAAACCAAGCTAGGAAGAGAGGTGTGCACACCTTTGCCAACCCCACCCCTCAGGTGGGGGAGACGAGGTGAAACCCACTCTTCAGTGCCCACCATCTTGAAGACGAGGGGACCCAGCCAGTTAGGGAGAGGCTCATGCCTCCTCCCACGGGAGGGTGGAATAATAGGGGGTGTCTCCACCCCAAGGAATTAACCCATTGGTCCCGACCTACACACCCCCTTTTAACCCCCCTAAATCTAGTATTTAGGGGCCACCCTGAGCCTTGCCTCCTCAGATTCGAGGAAGAAGGAAGGGCTGAAGAGCCGTGCTGACCGAGGAAGAAGAGAGAGGTATATCAATTGGCAGGAGATTCAGGCTAGGTGTGGAGTGTGGTGCAAGCTCTTATTTTTAGGGTATCTCCATATTATGCTGCTGCTGAAAAATTATTGTCAGCCATCGAGTATTGCCTGAATATCTGTAGTGGCTCCTCTTTTCAGAACAAAGCTAAGGGGTGTGGGAAATTGGTACAGACTTTTACGGAGTCTATGGAAGTGCTCTATAGTAACAAGAATTCTAGATAAGATTACTCAAGAAACGCAATGCACTTTCTCAGAGTGTGAGTTTCAGATGATTTTGCAGCATGGTAATAAGGCATTAAGAGCAGCAAATTTTAAAAGAATGTAATTTTTATCATGCTGGATGGCATTTTATACTCCCAGAGCATTACATAAAATGCATCCAGGAATAGAGGATAGATGCTTGCGCTGCCATCAATTGGGACAGGGTAGCTGGCTTCATATATTTTTTACCTGCCCGGAGTTAGCCCAGTTTTGAGAAAAAGTTTTCTACGCCCTTAGTTATGGCCTACAGAGAAAACTAGAACCAGAGGCGGAAAATGGCAGTTTATGGCTTAGTAAGGCAGAGGGCAAAATTTCCCAATTTCTAAAGGAGAGGAAGCATTTATAGCAATATCCTCTCTAATGGCACAGTCTTTGATTCTTCGGGATTGGAGGACAACAAAATGCAAGTTTATCTAAATTGGCATAATAAAATGATTCGAACAAAACATTTGAGGAAGCGTATGCTAAAAAGATGTGGGCTACTAAAAGATTTACAGCTGTATGGAAGCATATGGATAAAGTAGAAAGCCAAGTAGTTGATTTAAGCTAGATTTTACAAGTGTGACAGGGTTTAAGTATTTTAAAAAAAAGGGGAAGGTAAGGGAAAAAATAAAACACAGTGAGTTAAAAGCACTTGCACTTTTTCGATAACACTTTTGTTTGCCCGAAGGGTATTGGGTTATAGAATTAAGATCTAGATCAATCTTATTGGGAAATAGTAAGGGAAGCAATTTATGGGAGTTAAATGCAAGCTGTGGAAGATACTTGTTGATGGTTGTTAGAAATGGCAGTCTAATGTTGGCAGAGTATTAACCCTGTCCAAGGGGTCCATTACGATGGTGGGCGGACAAAGTCCGCCCGCCATCGCAACAGAGCCAGGGACCGACCGCCGAAGCTGCGGCGGTCCCGCAATGCATATTATGATGCGCCCACCACACTGGCGGGCGCATCCTGGGCCTATTACATTGTGGGTGGATCTGCTGGCTGCAGACCGGCCCGCAATGCAATAGGAGTGCGCACATCAGTGCCATGCATTACATGGCAGGCACCACGTGGTGCCTGCCACGTAGTGCATGGCAATGAGGGGGGGTACCATGGGTACCCCCCATGTGCAAACCACACCCCCCCGAAACCCTGGGGGCCCGCAACGGGCCCCCAATGCCAGACACCATATGCCTTTCTATGGCGGCATCATAATATGAATGGCGGTGTCTTGCAGACACCGCCACCATATTGTGCCCCTTTTCCGCCCGGTCGACGAGTCGACCGGCGGAAAGTCTTTCCATCCGCCGCAGACCCCCCAGCCATACTAATATGGTGGGGGGTCAATCAGGCATGGATGGCGGGCGGATCGCCCCCGCCGGGTCAGCGGTGGCTACCACCGGCCCGGCGGGGGCAATCCGCCCGCAATCCTAATGGGCCCCCAAGTTGGGTCCTACAATCCTAGTCAGGGTAAGTAAGTTACGCACCAAAGATAACCTGTGCTTACCCCCTTGGTAGCTTGGCATAGAGCAGTCGGGCTTATCTCTAGAGGCAATGTGTAAAGTAACCCTGGGCGTGAACTCCACTTCGCTTGCTGAGTTTGCGGAGTTTTCTGCACTCTGCGTTACGGGGAGACCGCGGAGTTCCTCTGCTTCGCGTTGCGGAGCAGAGTTTTTTTCCTCGCTCGCGTTCGTCAACATCATGTTCGCTAGCACAAGCGAGGAAAATCCACCTCCCAGCGAGATTTTTCCTCGTTCGCGATCGTCAACATCAAGTTGGCGAGCGTGGAAAATCAACCTCCCGGCGAGATTTCTCAACACGGGGGGGTCAGATTTCTCATTGCGCGTGGTCGCGTATGCTCACGACCGCTCGCGTTGAGAAACTGTCCATTCGCGTTGAGAAAGCTGCAGCACGAGTAAAAATCGACTCGAGTGGCAGAAAGGAAAGCAGCGCCCGCTTGCGCTGTGCATGGTGCCGTTCGCGATGATTGCACTGGGCGGACAAGCATCCGGCACCACAAATCACAGCGAACTGCATTTTTCTATCGCACTCCACCGCTTGCAGACATCCGCGTAGCGCGGCAGAGTTTTTTTTCGACTTTGCGGAGTTACACTATGCGGAACTCCGCCCAGGGTTAGTGTAAAGTATTTGTGCCCACACACACAAAGTAACACAGTGAAAACACCACAAAAGTACTCCAAACCAGTTTAGAAAAATAGCCAATATTTATCTGAGTAAAACAAGACCACAACTACAAAAAAAAGAATCCAACATGCACAAATCAAGTTATGAATTCTTTGAGGTTAAATAAAGTTCTAGTTCTTAGAAAATAATAGCTCTGACTGGAGATATCTGGTCGCAAATGACAGGGAGAAATCCAAAAGTTCAGTCCGAACGCGATGGAGCGCGGGCTGGATACAGGAATCACTCAGATCCCCTTACAGTACCTTGGATGCATCGGAAATCAAAGACAATGCATGGCGCAGAGGAGGTGAGGCGTTACGGATGTAGGTGATGCGTTGGTTCCTTAAGGCGGTGCAGGGTCGTTGAGCTTTCCCGCTTGGGGACAATGTGTTACGCAGATGAGGTGATGCGACTGTCGCTTGTGCTAGACCTCTGTTCCTGAAGGCAACTTGTGTTGATGATGTTGAAAGCGTGCTGTGTCGATTCTTCAGCGTCGATATTGAGCCGCTGAACTGTAGGTGCTGCGTTGAGCGAAAGTCACGCAGGGCCGGGGCTGTGTTGGTGTTGGAGTGGTGTGTCAAAACCTCAGTGAAGTGGTGCTCGAGACTCACATAGCGGCGGTTCTTTGGAGGCGCTGTATCGGCAAAGTCATGGCAGCATTGTGAATCATGGTCGATGTGTCGTGCCCTTAGCGAGCGGGGATCACAGCATCAGTGCAGGCAGCAGCAATGCATCGAATATTGCAGGAATGCACCAATTTCAAACAGACGCTTGGAGTCGAAGCATTGGTTTCTTGATTGCAGCACCAAATTCACCTCCAAGGGCCCAGGACTGGATGGTATGGGTTTTTAGGTGGCAAGGTAATTTTTAGGTCTCGCCTGAGCCAGCGCATGCGCTGCTCTGGCGAGAGTTTTAGTAAGCGGGTTTTGGAAGTGCAAACAGCAGTTTGCTGGCAACCAGCTTGCGTTCACGCGAGCGTGCACGCGCGATCAGGCGCCATCTGGCTTCCCTCAAACCCACTGGCTTTCGGCTGGCGACCAGCTTGCGTTCACGTGAGCGTGCACGCGCGCCATCTGCCTTTCCTCCCCCTCCCTCCCCCCTCCTCCCCCTCCCTCACCAGAGAGCGCGTTTCTTGTCTTATTTTCAATTGTGTTGTATCGTCTCGCTACACGTAGTGGCCATCTCTGTTGGAAAGATTTCATTTCTGTGCTACAAGCATATGGGCAGGCATCTTACACAACATGAGCGGTGCACAGCCGCCTTTCTTTATTATTTGTTTGCATTGAAAGCCCTCCTTGGAGCTTCAAAGTCGGCTGCTCTCATGCTACGCTTTATTACTTTCACCCTCCCGGATCGCTCACCCTCCTAGCTCGCTTTCAGCCTTCTCGCTACTCTCCGAGCGCAAATGCAACATTTCTCTCTCTCTGTATCCCATTCGCTAAGCCTCATTTTACCATACACCCAGTGGTCCCGCTGAGTTTTGCTCGGGAAGAGATTCTCGCTATTCCTGCCCCCTTACTTTTTCGCCTTCTGTACCATGTCACTTTGTACGCAAAAGCCTTACCCTGATGTCAAGAGAAAACTATCCCTTGTGTTTTGTCTTCATTTTTCCAATGGCTGTAAAATCTGCCATAAGACGTTAACCACGCCTCCCATTGCGTTGTCGCTGGTACTTGGTAATCTCACACTCCCACTCTCTGTAAATAACTCCAGAGCCGCCTGTTCTCTCTCCGTGTATTCCTCCTTGGTCATAGCTGATAACTCAGTTTCACACTTGATTTCTCAGCTACCACACGGTCACTCTCTTCAGTGAACGTAAATGTGGTTTACACTGACTCCCCTGTCCCAATGATTACCTGTACCCCAGGATACACGGCGGTGTGAGGAAGTCCTCTGACTCCCTTCACACTACTCCTATCTCTGGTTAAGTCCATAACTGGATCCGCGGGAGGCACGGACGCGGCATCTGCTGCCTGGATGTGGATGCAGGCGTGCTGCCTAAATATCAGAGGTGCTGCTTGTTTCAGCACCACCGCAAACACGCTACCACATACACATGTTTCGTCTCCCAATTCAGACACGGAAGGCGGCACTCCAAGCTAAGTTTTCAAGTGCTAGGTTTATTTCAGGCACAAGGACAATCTACGTTTTTCGGTTGCCAGACGCAGCCTTGGTCACGATCAAGCGCCATATCGTTTATATACCATAAATAAACAAGCATTGGCATAGCCAATAGGTCTCGCCTTTGGGACCTTATAAGTATTTAATTATGCTGCACAATATCCTTGGTGCAACATCAACTGTTGCATGGCTAAACACTTATAATGTCCCAAAGGCGAGACCTATTGGCTATGCCAATGCTTGTTAGGGTTTAGGTTGGGTATAGGTTTTTGGTTGAAAAGGGAATTTTTAGGGTTTAGGGTGGGTATGGGTTTATGGGTGGCAAGGGAATTTTCAGCATTTAGGATGGGTGTGGGTTTTTGGGTGGCAAGGGAATTTTTAGGGTTTAGCGTGGGTGTGGATTTTTGGGGGGCAAGGGATTTTGTAGATTTGACAGTGTGTATGGGTTTTTGGGTCACAAGGGAATTTTTAAAATTTTAGGGTGGGTATGGGTATTTGGGTGTAAAGGGATTTTTTAGGGTGGGCATGGGTTTTGTGTGGCAAGGGAACATTTAGGGTTTAGGGGTGGTATGGTTTTTTTGGGTGGTAATGAAACATTTAAGGTTTAGTGTTTGTATGGGTTTTTGGGTGGCAAGGGATGTTTTATGGTGGGTATGGCTTTTTGGGTGGCGAGTGAAATTTTGGGGTTTAGGGTGGGTGTAG
Source organism: Calotriton arnoldi (assembly GCA_963921515.1). NCBI lineage: Eukaryota > Metazoa > Chordata > Amphibia > Caudata > Salamandridae > Calotriton > Calotriton arnoldi. Next base: position 6,642,426 of record CAWUFW010000017.1, read on the forward strand.
GTTTTTGAGTGGGGATTTTTAGGGTTTAGGGTGGGTATGGGTTTTATGGGTTTCAATGGAATTTTTAGCATTTAGGATGGGTGTGGTATTTTTGGTGGCAAGGGATTTTGTAGGGTTTATGGTGTGTATGGGATTTTGAGTCGCAAGGGAATTTTAAAGGTTTAGGGAATTTTTAAGGTTTAGGATTTGTGTGGGTTTTTGTGGGGCAAGGGAAATCTTATGGTTTAGGCTGAGTATGAGTTTTTGGGTGATAAGGAATTTAAGGGTGGAGGGTTGTTATGGGTTGTAAGGTTTGCCTTAGGGCCTAGGGTAGGTATTTGTTTTTGGGAAGCAAGGGAATATTGAGAGTTTAGGGTGGGTATGGGCTTTTGGGTGGTAAGGGATTTTTTAGGGTTTAGGGTAGGTATGGTTTTTTTGGGTGGCAAGGACAATTTTAGGGTTTAGGGTGGGTATGGGTTTTTAGGTGCAAGGGAATTTTTAGTGTTTAGTGTGGGTATACGTTTTTGGGTGGCAAGGGAATTTTCAGCATTTAGGATGGGTGTGGGTTTTTAAGTGGCAAAGGAATTTTTAAGGTTGAGTGGGTGTGGATTTTTGGGGGGCAAGGGAAATTTATGGTTTTGGGTGGGTATGGGTTTTTGGATGATGGAATTTTTAGGGATTAGAGTGGATGTGTGTTTTTGGGTGGTAAGTTACTTTTTCGGGTTTAGGTTGGGTATGGTTTTTTGGGTGGTAAGGGACTTTTGGGGGTTAGGGTCGCAAGGAATATTTAGGGTTTAGCGTGAGTATCGTTTTTTTGGGTGGTAAGAGAATGTTTAGGGCTTACGGTGGGTATGGGTTTTCGGGTGGCAAGGGATTTGTTAAGGTTTAGGGTGGCAAGGGAATTTTTATTTCTAGGGTGGGTATGGGTTTCGGATTGGCAAGGGATTTTTTTGGGTTTAGGGTGGGTATGGATTTTTGGGTGGCAAGGGAATTTTTAAAGTTAAGGGTGGGTTTGGATTTTTGGGGGCAAGGGAAATGTTATGGTTTTGGGTGGGTATGGGTTTTTGGGCGATAAGGGAATTTTTAGGGTGGGTATGGATTTTTGGGTGGTAAGGAATTTTTTAGGGTTTAGGCTGGGTATGGGTTTTTGGGTAGTAATGAATCGTTTAGGTGTAGTGTTTGTATGGATTTTTGGGTGGCAAGGGATTTTTCAGGGTGGGTATGGGTTTTTGGGATGCAAGTGAATTTTTAGGGTTTAGGATGGGTGTAGGTTTTTGAGTAGTAAGAGATTTTTTAGGGTTTAGGGTGGGTATGGGTTTTATGGGTGGCAAGGGAATTCTTTGTGTTTAGGGTGGGTGTGAGATTTTTGGTGGCAAGTGATAGTGTAGATTTTACAGTGTGTATGGGTTTTTGGGTCGCGAGGGAATTTTTAAGGTTTAGGGTGGGTGTGGGTATTTGGGTGGAAAGGGATTTTTTAGGGTTTAGGGTGGGCATGGGTTTTGGGTGGCAGGGGGATATTTAGGGTATAGGGCTGGTATGGGTTTTCAGGTGGTAATGAATCATTTAAGGTTTAGTGTTTATATGGGTATTTGGGTCACAAAGGATTTTTTATGGTGGGTATGCGTTTTTGGGTGGCAAGTGAATTTTTGGGATTTAGGTGGGTGTAGGTTTTTGAGTGGTAAGGGATTTTTAGGGTTTAGGGGGGAATGGGTTTTATGGGTTTCAATCGAATTTTTAGCGTTTAGGATGGGTGTGGTATTTTTGGTGGCAAGGGATTTTGTAGGGTTTATGGTGTGTATGGGTTTTTAAATCAGAAGGGGATTTTTAGGGTTTAGGGTTGGTGTGGGTTTTTGTGCGGCAAGGGAACTTTTAGGGTTTAGGGTGAGTATAGGTTTTTAGGGGATAAGGGCTTTTTAGGGTTTAGGGTGGGTATGGGTTTTTTGGTTGGCAAGGGAATATTTAGGGTTTAGGGTGGGTGTGGGCATTTGCATGGTAAGGTATTTTTTTTAGGGTTTAGGGTACGTATGGATTTTTGGGTGGCAATGGAAATTTTAGGGTTTAGGGTGGGTATGGGTTTTTAGGTGCAAGTTACTTTTTAGGGTTTAGTGTGGGTCTAGGTTTTTGGGTGGCAAGGGAATTTTCAGCATTTAGGATGGTGTGGGTTTTTAAGTGGCAAAGGAATTTTTAATGTTTAGAGTGGGTGTGGAGTTTTGGGGGGCAAGGTAAATTCATGGTTTTGGGTGGTTAGGGGATTTTGGATGATAAGGGAATTTTAGGGATTAGAGTGGATGTGTGTTTTTGGGTGGTAAGGTACTTTTCGGGTTTGTGTAGGGTATGGTTTTTTGGGTGGCCAGTGAATTTTTATGGGGTTAGGGTTTTTGGGAGGCGAGGGATTTTTTTAAGGGTAGGGTAGGTATGGGTTTTTGGGAGGTAAGGTAATTTTTGGGTTTAGGGTCGCAAGGAATTTTTAGGGTTTAGCGTTGGTATCGTTTTTGTGGGTGGTAAGGGAATGTTTAGGGCTTAGGGTGGGTATGGGTCTTTGGGTGGCAAGGGATTTTTATTTTTAAGTTGGGTATGGGTTTTTGATTGGCAAGGGATTTTTTAGGGTTTAGGGTGGGTATGGTTTTTTGGGTGGCAAGGGAAATTTTAAGGTTTAGGGTGGGTGTGGATTTTTGGGGGCAAGGGATATGTTAGGGTTTGGGGTGGGTATGGGTTTTTGGGTGATAAGGGAATTTTTAGGGTTTAGGGTGGGTATGGATTTTTGGGTGGTAAGGGATTTTTTAGGGTTTAGGCTGGGTATGGGTTTTTTGGGTGGGAATGAATCGTTTAGGTGTAGTGTTTGTATGGGTTTTGGGTGGCAAGGGATTTATCAGGGTGGGTATGGGTTTTTGGGAGGCAAGTGAATTTTTCAGCATTTAGGATGGGTGTGGGATTTTAAGTGGCAAAGGAATTTTTTTATTTTTTATAATCTCATTTTTGATTAAGCATCAAGAAAAAGTCACAATGACAGCATAACCACAGAGGGGCGCGCAGGCCCCGGGGTTGCAGAACATTCAGCCATTTTGAGTCTCAGATTCGAATAACCCTAGGCCATGTCAAGCCCCCCAGCAAGATAACTGATGCTAATTTTTCAAAAAGACAAACCCCTGAGGAAGGTCTCCAAACTAGAACCTACCCTCAAAATACCGCTTGCCCTCCCCCCCTAAAACATACCCCCCCTCCCGTCCCGGTGGTGAAGAAGGTGTGCCGTATAAACCTGAGAAGCAGGAGTGTTGCCATGGGTTAAAATATGCAGCGTGGGGCCTCCTCCATTCGTGCATTAGGGGCCAATCTACTACTGGTCGGACCGAGGTCATCTTAGACTTGAAAAAGGTGCATAGCCCGTACGGAGGGTGGACATACTGCAGAGGGCAGACCCCGGGATAGGAAGGTGACCAGTGGGCCCCACTTGTGTTTGAAGCCCTCATAGTTATCCCTAAAGATGTCCGCCAAGCGTTCCATGGAGAGGATCCTCCATAAACGGGCGTGCCACAACGAGATCGCTGGTGTTTCTGTCTTTTTCCATGCAGCTGCTATGGTGAGTTTCGCCGCCCCCAAGCATGTCCACATGATCGCCTTGTCAGCGTTTGTTTGGTGCTCTAAAGCCGGGTCCCTGATGCCCAGAAGGGCATACTCTATGGTGGCGGGAATGGGATACCCCAGCATGTCTTTAAGGTGGGAGAGAATTTCCTCCCAGAAGGGGCGAACGCTCGGGCAGTCCCACCAGATGTGGCGAAAGTCTCCCTGGAGCCCACAACCCCGCCAACAAAGATCAGAGGTATCAGGGAAGATTCGTCGTAGCTTGGTAGGGTACAAATACCAGTCATGTAGCGTCTTGTAGTGGGCTTCCCATAGGGCCATGGACTTGTTGTGTTTAGTAATGTCGCCCCAGACGTGTTTCCATTCATCTTCGGTGACATCTCTGCCTAGGACTTGCTCCCAGAAGGACATGTAGCGTGCACGGGGTGCGTGCAACGTGGTCAGAAGTATGTCATAAAGGGAGGAGATAGCGCCTTTCATGGTACCTGCCTTGTGTATCACCATTCGCTCCAGGGGTGTTAGTTCCCTAGTAGCTGCCTCTCTAATGTGCGGGAGTGTAACCCAGTGTTTAAGCTGGAGATAGTGGTAGTATTCACTATGAGGAAGCGCGAATTCTCTCTTGCAACTGTCAAATGTCAGTACGTCATAGTTATGGAACAAATCTGAGAGTTTTATGCAGCCTCCCTCCCTCCAGCAATCGAAGGGCCCCTCGCGTAGCGCTGGGGGGAACGCCGGGTTAAAATGTATTGGAGTGTAGGGGGAGGGAAATGAAGTCCAACCCTCCCGCCTTGTGAGTTGGTCCCAGACGGTCAAGGTGGTACATGTGGGGGTGCTAATGTAAGCGTTTGTGGGCCGGTCTCCCTTAGGTTTCCAAAGGACATCCCAAATGCATCTTCCTACAACCGAGCGGTCCATATGCAACCAATGTTTGTCCGACTCCCTCGCGGACCACTCCGTCACCACTCTTAGTTGTGAGGCCTGATAATATAATGCGAAGTCAGGCAGAGCCAATCCCCCTTTATTCCTTGGGCGTCTTAGCACATGGTACGGTAAGCGTGCCCTCCCTCCCTGCCATATGAATTTAGTGATCAATGAACGAAGATGTGGCAATAGATTCCGGTCAAGTGCGATAGGTAGGGCTTGGAACAGATAGAGCAATTTGGGCAGAATTGTCATTTTAACCGTGTTAATCCGTCCGAGCCATGAGAGGTAGAGGGGAGACCATCTCTTAAGGTCTTGCTGTAGTTGCGCCATCAAAGGTGGGTAGTTAGCCTTGTAGAGGTCGCTAAGCTTAGCCGTAAGTTGAACCCCCAGATACAGCAAAGAGTGTTTGGCCCATTGTAGGGCTGTCTGGTTCCTCAATCCATTTGCCTCAGCAGTAGAAAGGGTAAGGTTAAGTATGGACGATTTGGACAAATTGACTTTAAAACGCGCCACCCGTTCAAATCGATTTAGTTCTCCTTGTACCGCCCGTAGCGAAGAAGCAGGGTTCGTAAATGTAAGCAAAATGTCATCGGCAAAAAGAGATGCTTTATGTTCTACGCCACTAAACTGAATGCCTCGAATTTCATCATTTGACCTAAGTTTGGCTGCTAAGGGTTCGATACTGAGAGCAAATAAAAGGGGGGAAAGCGGACACCCCTGCCTGGTACCCCTACTCAAAGAAAAGGGAAGGGAACTACAACCATTGACCGTGACCCGTGAGTGTGGGAGATCGTAGTTGGCCTTGACCATGTTAAGAAATGTGTCCCCGAAACCAAATTTCCGCATTGCTAAAAAAAGGAAGGACCAGTCCACCCTGTCGAAGGCCTTCTCCGCGTCCAAGCCCACCAGAACTGCAGGAATCTTAAATTTGGATACTTTCTCAATCAGATGAATGGTGCGTCTGATATTATCGTGTGTTTGCCTGCCTTTTATAAAACCCGATTGGTCCGGGTGAATTAAGTCGACCAACAAGTTTTCGAGTCTGGCCGCCAGGATCGCGGAGTAGAGCTTTGCATCAAGGTTAAGGAGAGCTATGGGTCTGTACGAGCCACAGAGTTGGGGATCCTTTCCCGGCTTGGGAATCACCGTTATCACAGCCTCAGCCATCGAACTAGAAACTCGTGCGTCCTGAGCTATGGCCTGAAATAGAGTAGTAAGATGGGGGACTAGTTCAGAGGCATAGCATTTAAAGAATTGAGCCGTTAGGCCGTCGGGTCCCGGGGCTTTACGTAGTTTGAGCCTTGTGATAGCTTCCCTCACCTCCTCCTGGGCGATGGGGGAATCTAACGAGTCGGCTATCGTAGGGGGAATTTGCGGAAGCGTCACAGAGTCAAGATATTGTTGTTGTGAAATCGAATCGGGAGTAGTACCTTGGTAAAGCTGCCCATAAAAATCACCAAAAAGGTTGGCTTTAGCGGTGTCAGTGTGTGTGAGTTGGCCCCTGTGGTCCAAAATGCCCCCAATATATTCACATTCCCTCTTCACCCTGAGTTGGCGAGCTAAATGTGAACCCACCTTGTCACCCTGTGCAAAAGACGTTTGACGAAGCTTTAACAGAGTGTATTCTGCTCGATTAGTGTATATAGAACGTAATTTGCCCCGGAGGGCAGTGAGATGTCTCAGCGACACGCGCGTGGGTGTGGCTTTGTGTGTCTGTTCAGCTATCTGTAACTCCTGCTCAAGAGCTATGCATTCTCTCGTCCTCTGTTTGTTTAGGGTTGCATTGAGTTGGATGCATTTTCCCCGTAGCACTGCCTTGAAGGCGTCCCAATTGTTCTGCAGGGAGGTGTCTTGTGGAATATTATGGGTGAAGAAGTCGGTGATGGTCGCCCTTAGTTCCTCCCTGAGGGCCTTATCCCGTGTAATCGCCAACGGGAAATACCATCTGGGAGAGCCAGATTTAGGACTGTTCCAGGCCAAACTGATGGTGTTCAGGCTATGATCGGAGATAGAGATCGGCAGTATTTGCGCTGCCTGTAGCGGCCCCAGCAAGGTTTGGCTGATGAAAATATAGTCAATCCTGGAGTATGTCTGGTGGACGTGTGAGTAGTGCGTGTAGTCTTTGGTGGTGGTGTGAAGGGAGCGCCAGGCATCGCAGAGGCCGAGCGCAAGTATTTTCTGTTTGACCCCTTTGGAAAAAGAGCCTGTAGGTGCCCGTGTCGAGTGAGAACTGTCCAGTGACCCGTGCCAGGTTAAATTAAAAAGTCTCCCAACAATATAATGGGGCCCTCTGCAAATCCCCCTAATAGGTCGAGAACAGTGGAAAGGAAAACGGCTTGGCCCGAATTGGGAGCGTATAGGGAAACGAACGTGCATAAGGTGCCTTTCAGCCGTCCCTTCACCATAAGTAATCTCCCCTCCCGATCTGTTTTAGTGGCTTCGGGCTGAAACTTAGTTGTGCTACGAAAGAGTAGCGCCACTCCATTGTGTTTAGTGGTTGCCGAGGAGGTATAAATCAGGGGATACTCCCTATGTCGGAGCCTAGTGACTTCAGATCTTTTGAGGTGAGTCTCTTGGAGAGCCACTACATCAAATTTGTGATCTGCGAGATATTTCCATATTTTCTGACGTTTCTGGGGGGAGTTCAACCCTTTAACGTTCCACGAAGCTACAGTAATCATTGGATTGGTTGCCCCCACCCCCCTCCCCTTGTAGACCACTGCCCCCTTGAGCATGCGTTGGTGGCCTCTCTCACTGAGATGTGAACTTCCCCACCCGCCGGAGCCATGCCCTCAGAGTCTTCCCACCCAATCCCACTGAATACAAAGAGACCTAAAAAAATAGACAATAAAACCCAGACTTCACCACCAGGACCCCTCCCTCCCCCACAAAAGAACCCCCAACAACCCCTAAACTGAAAGCCGGAGGACCAACGGGTCCACGGCTCGTGATGCTTCCAAAAGAAAGAGGAAGAATTGTGGGTAGCACGGGCAAGGCCCGCACCCCCCGATTGCCATATCATAGTGTCTAGTGAGCATTTCAATACGAAGCAGAGGAAAATAGAAAATAAAAACCTCAGTGTCCGTAATGATCGAGCTTTATTTCAGGTGATCTCAGTCCGGCCGTCCCCCAAGCCAGGGCTCTATCCGGAGGGTGCACCGTCGACTCCCAGGAAGATAACCCGGTCCGAGATCTCAGGGGAGCGGCAATTATGTAGAGTCGGGATCCTTAGTTGGGCCCATTATGATTCACCGTGATTTCGTGACCGTGTGCCAAGGCCTGGAGCCTCTCCTGGCCCTCTCCGCCTCCGCCGGGGAGCCTGATGTGGATGCCTCTTCTGGGAGAGGGAGACCAAGGATGCGGATGCCGTCGGGGAGTTCTGTCACGTGGTGTAATTTGTTTCGATACTCGAATGTGAGGCCAAAAGGAAATGTCCAGCGGTAGCGAATATTCTCCTCTTGTAGCTTGGCGGTGATCGGTCTCAGCGAGTGGCATCTGGCCAAGGTGGAGGGGGCCAGATCCTGGTAAAGGGAGCACCTATGGTCTTGAAAGGACACCTCCTTCTTCTTTCTCGCTGCAGATAAGATAGCCTCCTTCGTTTTAAACGAGTGTAACTTAACCAAGACGTCTCTCGGACGTTTGCGGCCCCCAGCCTGTAGAGTGCCCACGCGGTGGACCCGGTCCAGTTCGAGCTTCAGTTGTTGGGGGGCCAGGAGCTCCGCAAAGAGGCCCGTCACAAATGCCTCGAGATCGGGCCCCTCCGCCCCCTCCTCCAGGTCCCGGATTCGTATGTTCTCTCGCCGGGTTCTATTTTCCAGGTCCTCCGCCTTCAACAGCATTTGCTGGAGCTGGGCCTGGAGGCCTTGATGGGAGTCTTGCATTTTAGCGGTGGTCGTCGCCAGTTCTTGTGTCTGCTCCTCCACCTCCAACACTCTGGAGCCCACGGAGTCCACATCCTGGCGTAAAGTCGTCATTTTCTCGGTGAGATCGGCTTTCAACTGTTCCACGGAGGAGCGCAAGTCCTGTTTGATCTCCAGGCAGAGCTCTGCCTTGAAGTCACGGAGGGCGGCAACCAAGTCCTCACGGGTAAGCGTCATAGTTTGCGGGTGGCTGGTCTCCGCTGAGGGGATATCCTTTTCAGCAGACTTAAAGTATCGGGAAACCTTGTTCGTAGATTTCTTGGGAGGCATAAGGTCGCCGCCCTGCACGGCGAGAAGTCAAGAATCCCTGAAGCTTTCTACTGTGCAGGCACTGGTGGAGTAAATGTGTGGTCGCCACACGCAGCGAAATCAGGCCTCTGCAGAGTGGACTGGTCGCCCTGTTAAAGTCAGGCAGAGAAAGGCACGAACCGGCTGATTGCCTCGACGCTTCTCCTCTCAGACCAATTCTATGGGACTGCTGATGTATGCTGATGGGTGCTCCCCGCTGATCGCCGTTCGACTCCCTCTCAAGGCCCAGGGTGCAGGGGGATCACTAGCGCGTATCTCTGAACGCCGCCATCTTAGGGTCAGGCGGGGCATTCATGGCTCACATTCCCCGGCCCCTCCATCTGGCACACGGCGTTAGGAGTCGAAAAAAGAGGAGACTGACCCGCTCTAAGTGTGCACATCAGATGCCTCCCCGCTGCTCCTCTTCACTCCTCGTAGAGCTGCGGCCTCTCCGCAGCCGCTCTGGAGCGCTAAAATGGCGCCGGAGAAGTGTCGGCCGCAACCACCAACCCATTGGGCCCGCTGGACAGGGCGTCCGCCCCCGGCATTCCTCCACAGGACCGCAGAGTTGGGAGACTACGCTTCCATCCGTGGCAAGAGAAGGCGCCTCCGGTGTCCACCGCCGTCGGGTGTGGGAGATGGTAGAAGTTCCGTCTCGTCCTGCTACGCCATCCCGATATTGGCCTCGGGGGTCCGGCGAGCGATTATGGAAGGTAAAAATTCGCCGCCGCTCGTCCGCTTCTCGCTCCCCAGGGTCCCGACACTTCCTGGGATGTTGTGGGCAACAGGCAGGGCAAGCAGGGCTCACTAGGTGCGAGGAAATCTCATGGGGCAATCATCGGGGTCCGGAGCTGAAGCGGCTCACGACCGCTCAGCCATCTTACTTGGCCACGCCCCGGCAAAGGAATTTTTAAGGTTTAGAGTGGGTGTGTATTTTTGGGGGGCAACGGAAATGTATGGTTTTGGGTGAGTATGGGTTTTTGGATGATAAGGGAATTTTTAGGGATTAGAGTGGATGTGTGTTTTTGGGTGGTAAGGTACTTTTTCGGGTTTAGGTTGGGTATAGTTTTTGGGTGGCCAGTGAATTTTTATGGGGTTAGGGTGGGTATGGGTTTCTGATTGGCAAGGGATTTTTTAGGGTTTAGGATGGGTATGGTTTTTTGGGTGGCAAGGGAATTTTTAAGGTTTAGAGTGGGTGTGGATTTTTGGGGGCAAGGGAAATGTTATGGTTTCGGGTGGGTATGGGTTTCTGGTGATAAGGGAATTTTTAGGGTTGAGGGTGGGTATGGATTTTTGTGTGGTAAGGAATTTTTTAGGGTTTAGGCTAGGTATGGGTTTTTGGGTGGTAATGAATCGTTTAGGTGTAGTGTTTGTATGGGTTTTTGGGTGGCAAGAGATTTTTCAGGGTGGGTATGGGTTTTTGGGTGGTGAGGGATTTTTGGGGTTTAGGGTGGGTGTAGGTTTTTGAGTGGTAAGAGATTTTTTAGGGTTTAGGGTGGGTATGGGTTTTAATGGTAACAAAGGAATTTTTAGTGTTTAGGGTGGGTGTGAGATTTTTGGTGGCAAGGGATATTGTAGATTTTACAGTGTGTATGGGTTTTTGGGTCGCAAGAGTTTTTAAGGTTTAGGGTGGGTGTGGGTATTTGGGTGGAAAAGGATTTTTTAGGATTTAGAGTGGGCATGGGTTTTGGGTGGCAAGGGAACATTCAGGGGTTAGGGCTGGTATGGGTTTTTTAGGTGGTAATGAATCATTTAAGGTTTAGTGTTTGTATGGGTATTTGGGTCACAATGGATTTTTTATGGTGGGTATGGGTTTTTGGGTGGCAAGTGAATTTTTGGGGTTTAGGTGGGTGTAGGTTTTTAGGGGACCTGGGCATGTCTATGATCACACATATTCTCTTTGGTAACCGTGGTAATATTATAGTCACACACCATCTCTGTGGGGACCTGTGCATGTCTATAATCACACACTATCTCTGTGGGGACCTCGACATCTCTATAATCACACACTCTCTCTGTGGGGATCTTGACATCTCTATAATCACACACTATCTCTGTGGGGACCTGGGCATGTCTATAATCGCACACTATCTCTGTGGGGACCTGGGCATGTCTATAATCACACACATTCTCTTTGGCGACCTTGGTAATACTATAGTCACACACCATCTCTGTGGGGACTTGAGCATTCCTGTAATTACACGCAAGCTTTGTTTTGGCTTGAGCATCATCAGCTTCGCATTCTCTGTATGGGGCTTTGTGAATACTGAAAAGTAGTAAAGTTATACTTTTGGTCTAAGTTTACCTTTGTGAATCGGGCCCTATTTTAATGAGGACTTAAACACAATCATTTTCATGCACTATCTCTGTGGGGACTTAAACATCGCTATAATAACACACTATCTTTGTGGGGGCTTGAAAAAACCTATAATAAAACACTATCTTTGTGGGGACTTGAACATTACTATAAAAGCATATTATCTCTGTGGGGACTTGAGCATTCCTGTAATTAAACGCAAGCTCTGTTTCGACTTGAAGCACCAGGGGGTGCCATGAGGCACAGGGTCAAGACTGATTTGCATATAGCTGGGTCTGAACTGGGGTGGCGGTGAGCTAAAGAACGATGATGGATTCAACCCAGATCTGTGACTGGGGGTGAGTGATTGAAAAGTTTCAGCACTCCGTGCATCATCCCCTTTGGTTTTGCTTTGTTCGCCCTAAGTTGGCAGGTTATGCCCAGGCGTGGGTCCCTTGCTCACTTTGCCACTGGATTCAAGCTAGCCTGGCTTATGAGGGGGTGTTACCCCGAAACCGGTCCCAGGATGCTTGTTTACGGTCCAGGGAAGACCTGGCTTGGTAGTTTGGGCTGGACTGTTCCCATGAGGCACAGGGTCAAGACTGATTTGCATATAGCTGGGTCTGAACTGGGGTGGCGGTGAGCTAAAGAACGATGATGGATTCAACCCAGATCTGTGACTGGGGTGAGTGATTGAAAAGTTTCAGCACTCCGTGCATCATCCCCTTTGGTTTTGCTTTGTTCGCCCTAAGTTGGCAGGGTATGCCCAGACATGGGTCCCTTGCTCACTTTGCCACTGGATTCAAATTAGCCTGGCTGATGAGGGGGTGTTACCCTGAAACCGGTCCCAGGATGCTTGTTTCAGGTCCAGGGAAGACCTGGCTTGGCAGTTCAGGCTGGACTGTTCCCATGAGGCACAGGGTCAAGACTGATTTGCATATAGCTGGGTCTGAACTGGGGTGGCGAAGTGAGCTAAAGAACGATGATGGATTTAACCCAGATCTGTGACTGGGGGTAAGTGACTGAAAAGTTTCAGCACTCCGTCCATCATCTCCTTGTGTTTGCTTCGACTTGAACATCATCAGCTTCACATTCTCTGTATGGGGCTTTGTGAATATTGAAAAGTAGTAAAGTTAGACTTTTGGTCTAAGCTTACCTTTGTGAATTGGGCCCTATTTTAATGAGGACTTAAACACAATCACCTTCATGCACTATCTCTGTGGGGACTTAAACATCACTATAATAACACACTATCTTTGTGGGGACTTGAACAACACTGTAATAACACCCCATCTCTGTGGGGACTTGAAAATCTCTATGATAACACACTATCTCTGTGGGGACTTAAACATCGCTATAATAACATATCATCTCTGTGGGGACTTCAGCATTCCTATAATTACACACAACCTCTGTGTGGACTTGAACATCATTAGCTTCACACTCTTTATAATTGGATTTAAGCTTTGAATGTACACACTATTTCTATGGAGACTTAAACACAATGATCTTCACCCACTATCTCTGTGGGGACTTGAACGTCTATTTTGGCAAAAATGTAAGCAGCTAATCAAGCTCTGGGTTCCACTTGACCATATTCCTTAGTTCCAAATGTTAATTTCTTTATGTGTTAGTTCCCTTATCTCCTAAGATTTCAAGCACTAATAAATAGGTTAAATACAGCTTTAAGGGTCTTTCTTTAAGCATGATATGATATTTTCTGGCACATTAACATAATCTGTCTTAAATGTATACCCCTAGTATATATGCAGCAATTTATATATGAATAGATTATAATGTTGTTTGTGTATATTGTTGATAAAATAAACATTTAGCCATGTGCCTTCGACTGTATTAAATCACAAATAGTGTGAGGGACTAGGTCCCCACAAGGATGGTAGCACGTGTTCAAGTCCCCACAAGTATGGTGCTGTGCGCATGATTAAATAACAATATATTTGCAAATTTGAAGCAGGATCCTGTATCATGAATTTTTTCTTAACATTTTTCTGTTATTAGTGTATTTTAAAAACATTGGGAAAGGTTAGACCCCACAAGGCAGGTATTCACACATAGTCCCCACAAGGATGGTAACACGTGTATATGTGTGTGTGTGTATGACACATCTAGCTGCAGATTATCCCCAGGCATTAGACTGGATCTGAAAATAATTTGTGCGCGTCATCCATGCCAGAAGTGACATCCCTGGTGCCCATATAGGCACCACCCAGGTGCACTCACGTCAGTTCTTTTCGTTGCGCGCCAGCCAGCACAGTTCCAGGAAGAGCTACCCTTAGTCATTTTTTTTTAATAGGTTTTTTTCGACGTTTTTTTTAGGTTCACCCCCTGGTTTGGCAGGGATGTCATCCAAGAAGGCTGGCTTCAAGCCTTGCGGCACCTGTCCCCGACAGATGTTGGTGATGGATCCGCACCTTGTATGTCTCTGGTGCCTTGAGCGACGACTAGGCCTGCTCTGACTGCCACGGCATGCACCCGAAGGCCTTGAGTGAGCGCCCCTCAAGCTTATAGCAGCTTGCCATGCAACGCTGTGACAATCATGGTACAGGTCAAAAGGAAGGTCCCGGGAGCGGTCGTGGAGCCTGAGGTAGTCGACGCACTCGAAGTAGTCATTGCATTCGAAGTCGTCGAGCCACTCAGGTAAGTCCAAGTCCCACAAGTAGAAGAAAAGGTTGAAGCGTGCTTCGACTTCACCTCGTCCGTCAGCTAAAGAGATGATGGTGTGTCGCCACTCGAGGCCTGGCTCCGCAGTTTTGCCAGCGCCTGGTTGGCTCCGCGCCTCCCTGATTTTCCTGAAGTGACCCCTCCCAATTGAGATAGTTTTATGAGGCCATGCACCTCATCTTTGGGTGGCTCGTTCCCTTCAGCGCACCTTTGGACCCCGCAGGTTCAGAAGGGGCCCATACTGGATCCACGTTGGTGGCTCCGGCACCAGTCAGGCCCCAAAGATCCACAGATGGATCCGGATTGGCGCCGGTCATACCACCTTGACCTTCCCGGACGCCTATCCCGAGGCCGACGCTCCTGGCACCCAACGGCAGCACAGTCCCCATACTCATCCCCAACTCCGACACCGAGCCGGAGGGGCGTCGCCCGCGCCAACTGGAGCCATGCCTTAGGCTAGGACTCAGGTAGGATCAGGAGGGGTCGCTGGACCCTGAAGAATACCAGCCTTATGAGGAACAGGTCTGGGTGAAGCCAGTGGACTGGATACTTCTCCAGATACTGGCATGCTTCCTCCCCCTACCGTGGCTACGGAGGAGGGAGCTTCATTGGCAATGGTGGTGTGGAGGGCGGCTGAGGTTCTGGACCTTAGCTTGCCCTCGGTGGCAGTCAAGACTAATTTTTTGACGGAAGTGCTTCAACCTGGAGTGTCCCCATCAGAACCGCCGCTCCCTTTCAATGAGGCACTTACTTACGTCCTGCTTGGGACTTGGTCCAAGCCAAGCACAGGGGCTCTTGTAAACAGGACGAATGCCTACTGCCCGCTCCAGGGGACCCACATTTTCTCATCCAACACCCTACCCCGGAGAGCTTGGTGGTACAAGCCTCCACGTCCCAAGTAAATGCTGGCGCATTCTTCTATTTTCAAGGGGATTACTACCTACAGACTAAGGAAGTCGCTATGGGGGGCAACCTTCATTGCTGTCTTAGTGATCCTTTACATGGATCACTTTGAGAACCTCTATGTATTTAAGGCTGACACGCCGTACTTTTATCATATTGCCCTATGGAGGCGCTACATTGATGATGTCCTTATAATATGGACAGGTAATGAAGAAACAATCTTAAATTTTAATAAATCGTTAAACGAAATATCACAAGACATAAAGTTTACCATTCAGTTCAGGTCAGAGGCTGTAGACCTTTTGGACATTACTATCAAAGTGGATAATGCTCACTTATATACGACCCTCTTCAGACAAAACAGTGAGATAAATACCGTCTTACAATAGTTCAGCCACCATCCAAGGAATCCTAGGAACAATCTGCCTTATGGGCAGTTCCTTTGTCTCCGGAGGAACTGTTCACATAAACCAGATTACTTTAGGGAGTCTGCGGACTTAGTGAGATGGTTGTCTGAAAGGGGTTACCCCAGAAGTCTTCTGAAAAAAGCACGCAAGAGAGCATGGTTTTGCCCAAGAGAAACTTTAATTGAACCCAAACAGCGCACAGACGCTACTAACAGCAGAATGACATGCATGACTACCTTTTGCACACGCAGCAATGAAATACGCAAAATCATTAATCGTCACTGGTCCCTAATCTCTGATGAAATTGAAACCAATGAGCCTCCATTGTATTCTTTTAAGACGGCTAAGAATATTAAAGATCATGTGGTTAGCTCATTTCTGGGAGAGCCACCAAAACCTTCCTTACTCTCACTATGGAATTTGCCACAGAGTACAGGACATTTTAAATGTGGCAGCTGTAAAGCGTGCGCATTTACTTTAGAGACAAAGACTTTTAACCATAACGAGCAAGCATACACACTAAGAGAATACATGAATTGCAACAATGTGGACGTCATCTATTTAATTAGATGTCCACGTGGGCTGCTATATCTAGGACAGACCAGACAGAAGGTGAAAGTACGCATTTTACAGCATTGTAGCAAAATC
This sequence comes from Calotriton arnoldi, assembly GCA_963921515.1. NCBI lineage: Eukaryota > Metazoa > Chordata > Amphibia > Caudata > Salamandridae > Calotriton > Calotriton arnoldi. The sequence continues at coordinate 6,658,052 of CAWUFW010000017.1, forward strand.
AGGTGTTAAGTACAGGGGGCGCCATAAGAAGCTGGCTCTGTATATACTATACCAAAGTAAGTTATAGTGTACACAGAGTCCAGTAGCTCTCCTTAGGCTTTACAGAGGCTAAAGTAGATAATACTAATGCTCTCTTTTGTGGTAGTGTGGGCTAGCAGTTAGGCTTATCAGAGGGCAGTGCTAAGCATTTGTTGTACACACACAGGCAAGAAATGATTACACACACACACTCAATGACTACATCCGAGACCAATTGTTTATAAAAATATTACTTTTTGTATGTTTATTTCTTAGAACCAAAGATACATTGTTGCAGTAAAATAAGTTTTGCAATATTACTGTTTTTTAATACCAAAAGTGGACACTCAGTGCATTTTTCAATCAGTACAATGTTATCCTATGGGAGGAAACACAATCAGCAATATGCAGGTAAGTAAACGATTTACAGTATTGAGCTTTTGGATGAAGAAACAGTACCAGGCAAGGTTCAGGTAAAAAACAAAATTGCACCACCAGCTCCACTGGGGCGGCCGGGTGCAGAGGTCAAACTCGGGGCCTGGTGCCAATGTTATCCAATGGCGAAAGGGGGCAATCAAAGTGGTACTACTTTGCAGGTAAGTAGCACGGTTTTGGAACCCAGTCTCCGGGGGTTAAGGTAAGCACGGGGGAGCCACATGGCAGCACCAAACTTACACCTCCAGTGGCACATGGAGGGCCGGGTGCAGAGTGCCAACACAGCGCCAGGAGCCCAATGCCAACCAATGGGGAATCTAGAACTTGGAAAAAGGCTGCAAGCTCAGGCCAGGAGGCTGATCGATGGAAACCTACAGCTGCACAGGTAAGCTGGGACGTGTTGGGGCATCGGGACACTGTCAGTAGATCTCCCCAAGGCCCAGGAGCTCCAGGTGCAGGGGTGTCCTTTAGCATCAGAAATCAGCTTGCCAGTGTGGTCACGGTTGGGGGGGGTCGTCGTGCAGAGGCTGCAGGCCTCGTCGTGGAGTCCGGCAGGGGTCAACCCACAAGGGACTCTTGCTCAGGATCGCTGGGGAACCTTTTCTGCACCTGTGGGCCTCTTGGACTCAGGCTGTGGGCGTCGAGTGCAGAGGTGGTAGACTTTGCTGTTCCACAGGCAGAGTTTTGGTCTTTAAAACTTGGTTTCTTCTGGACTGGTCTGCTGTCCACTGGAGATCAGGAGTCTTTTTAGAAGGCAGACAGTCCTCCTAAGGTTCTGGAAGTCACCGGGCTGCGGGACGAGTCTATCTTCTGTAGCAGGGTCTTTGAGGAATGCAGACAGGCCGGTAGGGCTGGGTCCAAGTCAGTTGGTATCTTCAATCTTTGATGCTCCACGGCTCTTCTTTGTCCTCTTCTTCGTAGGTCATCTGTAATATGAAGAATAAGGTTCAAGGGTGCCCCTACATACTAGTTTAAGGGGCATTACAGGGGTTAGAGGTAGTAGCCAAAGGGCTGCTTACCCTTAGGGTGCCTACACCCTTTGTATGTCCACTCCCTCTGGTGAGGGGTCATATGCCTAACCCTATTGGCTAGAATCCTCCAAAACAATATGGAGGAATTTCAAAGGAGGGTGTCACTTGAGCTCAGGGCACCTTAGGGGTGGTCCTGGCTGAGAGGAGACACACCTCTCTTGTTTACTAAGTTTCCCGCTGACCTTGCCACCAAATGTGGGGTTTGGTCAGGGGGGCAGGCATCCCCACTAGCTGGAGAGGCCCTGGTCAGCTTTACAAAGGACGGAAAGCCTTTAAGGCTCACCGCCTTTCAATGTTGTTCCAGCTTGGGGGTAGGTGAAAAGCACCTCCACCCAGAGCAGGCTTTGTTTCTGACCCACGAGAGCAAAAGGCTCCCACCTCAGGGGGTCAGAAACATGAAATGGCAGGCTGGTGCAGACCAGTCAGGCACACACTAGTGGTTTGGTAGGTTTGCAGGAGGCACTTCTGAGTTCATTTATTAATGACTCCAACACTGGCTTCAGTGCGGGCTGATTAATCTGACATGTTTGGTACCAAACATCTTGTAATTCAGTGAAGCCATCATGGAGCTGTGGAACTCGTACTGCCAAGCTCCCAGCTCATGTACTCAGTATGGCTTCACTGTGCACTTATAATGTCTAAGAATGGACTTAATAGAAACAACGTGGACGAACCTACAAAAAGTGTTACAACTTCAGTTGACTCAATATCCAGTAGCAGAGTACAGACATCCAATGGATTTGTAAGAAGACCCCTCACCCACCAACCTAGTTGGTGGCATGCTTCATCATTGGGGTCCCAGCTGGGCTGCCGGATGCAACCCAGCTGTGCTACAACGCCTGATTACAGCGGAGCGTGTTTTTGTGAGTGCTCTGAGAGTTGGGTACTCAGAGAGTGGTGAGATTAAAAATGTCTCTAAGAAATGCCCAAGTGAAAAACTTTACTAAAAGGGTCTTAGGACATGGTTAAAAATACAGTCGGGATATAGTGAAGATAAAAATTGTACTTCAATATCCCTTAGATATAGGTCAACATGTTTCAGCCTTTTACGATAATCGTAAGGCTTTCTTCAGGACCATAGTGTGAAAAAACGGTGAGGTGGCCACAAAAGTGGAAGTAGCCACGTGAGTGAAATATCAGCACACACGCTAAGGTGTGCTGTGAATGTAATGGGCAAACCGTACTTACGGACCCACTTATTGGTTGACATCTGTAAGAAAAACACATAACATAAAGGACATACAGAACATGTAAAAAATATATATGCATTAAGCATGTGACTTTGCTTACTTTCATGCTGCGCGTTTTTGCTGTGCTCTGTTGATTTTGGTGAGTCGAAAGTAGCCGTGGAAAATACTCTTTTAACGGTGTTGCATGCACTGAACAACAGGTATATTCAAAAAGGTATATTCAAAACATCATGCATGGTGATAAGTATAGCATGCATGATTTATGCACTAGCGGATACCATGCGTGGTCACAAGTATGCGCAATAAAACAATCGGCTATCAGTAATAGTTCCACTGGGCTAACCTTATTAATGTGTGAGACTTATAAGTCTGTGACTTTAAGCGCGAGAGAGTGGTCGCGCTTATGCCGGCAACAAAAGAAACCACGTACTCAATAACAAATTGATGCGTGAGGCACGTTTGGTTTAAATTGGTGAGCGCAGTGAAATTGTAGCGCTTATGGCAGCATAAATGATAATAAGCGTAATGTTCATAGGACCAAAATATGTGGGAGGGTCCCGGGAAAACAGGACTAGCGAAGAAGAAACGGAAAGAAGTCTTACTTCAACCAAGATTAAAAGGATGGTCTCCCACTGATCAAACCTGTTACATGCTCCACAGGATCCCGCCGGTAACTGAACCGATGTCCACTGTGCATTACAAACAGTTCCTGGAAAGGGCGTGGCTACGTCAGGGGACGTGTGCCATGTGATCTAAGAACTAGAGCGCTAACCCTAATTACGTGGAGGCACAGAGTTGCCGTTTCCTGGTTAACGGAAGAGTGCAGCCAATGCCTTGACGAAGTAAGTGTACAGGCTTCATTTCCATAGCGAGATCGCGGCATGGCGGACATCCGTCACCTAGCCCTATTTTCCCATACTTACTGCCTTTGTACTTTACCGCCCGCAGTGTTTGACTACAGGAGGCTCCCCCTTGCAGGATCCGTCAGATCCTTTTAACCTTGGTTGAAGTAAGACTTCTTTCTGTTTCTTCTTCGCTAATCCTGTTTTCCCAGGACCCTCCCACATATTTTGGTCCTATGAACATTACGCTTATTATCATTTATGCTGCCATAAGTGCTACAATTTCACCGCGCTCACCAATTTAAACCAAACGTGCCTCACGCATCAATTTGTTATTGAGTACGTGGTTTCTTTTGTTGCCGGCATAAGCGCGACCACTCTCTCGCGCTCAAAGTCACAGACTTATAAGTCTCACGCGTTAATAAGGTTAGCCCAGTTGAACTATTACTGAAGGCCGATTGTTTTATTGCGCATACTTGTGACCACGCATGGTATCCACTAGTGCATAAATCATGCATGCTATACTTATCACCATGCATGATGTTTTGAATATACCTTTTTGAATATACCTGTTGTTCAGCGCATGCAACACCGTTAAAAGAGTATTTTCCACGGCTACTTTCAACTCACCAAAATCAACAGAGCACAGCAAAAACGCGCAGCATGCAAGTAAGGAAAGTCACATGTTTAATGCATATATGTTTTACATGTTCTTTATGTCCTTTAAGTTGTGTGTTTTTTCTTACAGATTTCAACTAATAAGTGGGTCCGTAAGTACGGTTTGCCCATTACATTCACAGCACACCTTAGCGTGTGTGCTGATATTTCACTCACATGGCTACTTCCACTTTTGTAGCCACCTCACCGTTTTTTCACACTATGGTCCTGAAGAAAGCCTTAAGATTATCGTAAAAGGCTGAAACATGTTGACCTATATCTAAGGGATATTGAAGTACAATTTTTATCTTCACTATATCCCGACTGTATTTTTAACTATGTCCTAAGACCCTTTTAATAAAGTTTTTCACTTGGGCATTTCTTAGAGACATTTTTAATCTCACCACTCTCTGAGTACCCAACTCTCAGAGCACTCACCTCACTCACAAAAACCCGCTCCGCTGTAATCAGGCGTTGTAGCACAGCTGGGTTGCATTCGGCAGCCCAGCTGGGACCCCAATGATGAAGCATGCCACCAACTAGGTTGGTGGGTGAGGGGTCTTCTTACAAATCCATTGGATGTCTGTACTCTGCTACTGGATATTGAGTCAACTGAAGTGGTAACGCTTTTTGTAGGTTCGTCCACGTTGTTTCTATTATTATTTTGGGGAAGAGGACCCACCCCCGTATTTTTTCCTCACTCTCCTGTTGTGTTCTGCATAAGAATGGACTTAAACACTATAGGGGCATATATGCTCATGCAGTTATGCCCTCACATGAAGTATAGTGCACCTGCCTTAAAACTGTAAGGCCTGCTGTAGGGGTGACTTACCTATGCCTCTTGCAGTGCTGGTAGGCCTGGCACACAGGGATGTGTGTCAGGTCGACTCTTCACTTATCTGCACAACAACACGCAGGCTACAGTGGCAGTGTGCATGTGTTTGGTGAGGGGTCTCTTAGGGTGGCGCAATACCTGCGACAGCCCTTAGAGACCCTTTCTGGTCACAATGCCCTTGTTACCACTGGTACCTTTTACAAGGGACTTATATGTGGGCCAGAGGTTTGCCAATTGTGGAAACAAAGGTACAGTTTTGGTAAAGAACACAGGCACTGGGAACCTGGTTAGCAGTAACCCAGTGCACATTCAGTCAAAGATGCATCAGAGTCAGGCAAAAAGTGGGGGGTAACCATGCCAAAAAGGGGTACTTTCCTACAACGCCTAGCTGCCAGAATAACATCACAGACTTCGAGAGGAAGGTCAGAAGCTGTCAATTGTTGCTGCTCAATCTCCAAGGGTGAAGGCGGAGCTTGTGCAGATTCGGATGCAGGATCCTGACCTGCTGCTGGGAAAGGAGATCCTCCCGAAGCAACAGCCTGAAAGGAGGACTAATGGTCATGCTCAGGAGTTCAGGATACCAGACTCTCCGTGCCCAATCTGGAGCCACAAGAATGACTTGGGACCAGTCGTTCCTGATCTTCTTGAGAACTTTGGGCAGGAGTGGGATCGGCGGAAAGGCATACAGGAGACTGGAGTTTCACTAAAGATGAAAAGGGTCTGGGAGCAAGAACCACCTTAAAAACTCCAGCGCGCAAAACTGCTGCCATTGCACATTCTTGGTGGTGGCGAACAGATCTAACTAAGGCTCTCCCCACTCTTGAAAGAGACCTTGCATCACTTCCAGATGGAAACGCCATTCGTGATCTGCTAGGCATCAAAGGCTGAGTTGGTCTGCCCAGGTATTTTGAGAGCCCGCAGGTTTTGAAACACCAGGGAAATGTCCTGGCATTGCAGAGGGTCCATGATCCCAACCCACCCTGCTTGTTGCAGTATCACATGGTGGTGGTGTTGTCTGTGAACACCTGCACTAGCCCTCGCTTGATTGAAGGAAGAAAGGCTTTCAATCCCAACCAAATCGCCCGAAGCTCCAGCAGGTTGATGTAAAGCCTGAACTCTGCTGGAGACCAGAGTCCTCTGATCTCCACCTCTCCAAGATGGCCACCCCAACCCAGGAGTTAAGTATCCATCACTACAGTCAGCTCTGGTTGGGGAAGGGAGAGGGGCTGCTGCTGACCTAATCGTGGTTCGTTAACCACCACTGCAGGTCTTTTGCAGTTTCCTCTGAGATCTGGACATGGTCGGCGAGATGCCACTGATGCTGTGCTGACTGGAACTTCAGGTCCCACTACAGAACCATCATATTCCAATGTGCATGTGTCACAAGAAGGATGCAGGAGGCCATGAGACCCAACAGCCTCAGAGTCAGTCTCATTGAAATCCAGAATAGAGGCTGAAACATTAGTATCCTAGCCTGAATATCCGTGACTCGCCGTTCAGGAGGATAGGCCCGAAATTGCTGTGTGTCCAGACCGACCCCAATGAAAGGGAGCGTCTCAGAGGGAGTCAGGTGGGACTTCAGCACGTTGTTAGTAAATCCTAGTGAATGCAGGAGGTCCACCATAGTCTGGAGGTGGGAGACGAGTACCTGAGGCAAGCTCGCCTTTAACAGCCAATCGTTGAGGTAGGGGAAGACTGGAACCCCTGACCTCCACAGATGTGCAGCAACTACCGCATTCACTTTTGTGAACACCCAAAGGGCACTGGTGAGGCCAAAGGGAGCACAGCAAACTAAAAGTACTCTTGGCCCACAGTGAACCGCAGGTCGCATTTGTGGGCAGGCAGGAAGATGATGAGGAAATATGCGTCCTGCAAGTCCAGCGCTACCACCCAGTCTCCAGGGTGCAAGGCAAATAGAGCCTGAGCTAAGGTGAGCATCTTGAACTTCTCTTTCAGGAAGAAGTTGAGTAGGTACAGGTCTAGGATAGGATAAAGGCCTTTGCTTTTTCTGGGCACCAGAAAGTAGCGGGAATAGCAACCATGACCTACTTCTGATGCCAGGACCCTCTCGATGGCTTCCTTAGCTAAACAAGCCAACACTTCCTGACGGAGTGAGGAGAGCTCGTCCTCCGTCAGCTGGCTGTAAGTTGGTAGCGGGGTTCCAGAAAGGGGATGAAGTAGCCCACCTGGATTATCTGCAACACATGCTTTTCTGATGTTATAGACTTCCAGTGAGGCAGGTGATGGCAAATCCTGCCACTCACTGGGTCCCATGCTGGTAAAAGTGCAAACTAAAGAAGTTTGGATGCTGCAGCTGACGGGAGGGTGGTGGACTGTGGGAACTGTGCCCAAGGCCACGAAAAGGCTGGGAAGCCTGATGGCCTTGGTGGCTGGGTGGAAAAGGACGCACTTGGTAACCCATACCGTCGCCTCAGTAGAGGCGAAAGACAGACTGGGGTTGACATGGAGTCATGAATAGTCCCAAGGACCTGGTCGTAGACCTGCTATCCTTAAAGCGTCCTGGAGCTGAGTCCGCCTTCTCACCACAGAGGCAAGAGCCACCAAAGGACATGTCCCTGAGCAAAGCTTGGACATCCCCTGAGAAGACCGTTCCCTCAGTACCTTCGGATTCATGGCACAGCAGACCTTACAGGTCTTGGAGTCATGGTCCCGTTCCAAGCACCACTGGCAAACCAAATTGAGGGTCTGTCACAGACATCTGCCTGTGACAGGCACCACACGGTTTAAAGCTTGTTGGCTTTTTAGAGGGCATCCCTGACACACCAGGAGATAGAAATATCAAAAAAGCTTTGACAAAAAGTCGAGGAAAAAGTCAGTCAAAAAATTACTGGTGGTAGCTCTCTCCAGATCTGCGCTGACTGGCACGGAAAGAAAAGAACTGACGTCAGTGCACTAGGGTGTGCCTATGTAGGCACTGTTCACGTGGATGCCGATAAGGAGCCAAACAATGCCACCTAGCAGGACGCAGATGTACGTCTCGAAAATTTGCAGATCCAGTCTGATGCCAGAGGAATATTCTATGGTAAGGAAGCTGCGGCTAGAAGTCTCTATCAGATTAAAACCTACTTGTTACTATTCCTGTATTTTCTCTATTAGATTTCTCAGCCTTAACCTCCTGTTTTGCTTTTATGTGATGGAGCTGTGATACTTAGCCCCTCTTCACCCTGCCCTCAATTGACCCACCAGTGTTACTCACAGTTTTACGTGCCTTTTCCTTGAAATAAAATACCAGTTTTTGATCTGTGTGTGCACTGGGCACTGGTAGGACTCTGTCATAATTAAAGCCCTGGCAACAGGAAACCAGGACACTTGAGGGACTCTAACCCCTTAGTTCACTCTACTTTCCATACCCTACCTCTTCAGTATCTGACATGCAAGGTTTCCAAGAAGGCTGTTTGTTCCATTCATAGCCAGCTTTCTTTAGTGAAGAACAAGATGTGCTTTAGCATGCAAGATCGGTTTCGGGGAGCTGTGTAACACCCATTTGTGCACAGCTCTCAGCAGTGCAAGAATTAGACAAGCGTTGAAGGCTTGACCAACTGATGCCACCCCAGTGGGTGAGTATGAGGGGTTAGGTTTTTTTTTGCAGTTTTATATAGCACAAACTCAACCCGAAGACATTAGGGGCTTGAAGGGCAGCCAACTAAGGAGCGGCATGCCCCCCAGGCATTTTGGGCAGGTGGAACAATCCAGAGGACTGTTGGTAAGTTTGGATGGGCTTCTCGGTAGGCTGGGAAGAGCAAGGGTTATATTACATGACTACCAGCCACCGTTTTAGGATAAGGTGACACAGTGACTGGTAGCAGCTAGGCAAGGCAGAAACCTCTTTGTCAGAGAAAGGTTATTTGGTGGAATTAGGTTCAGGAGCATGCAGGAGGGGAAGGGGGTGGCTTCACTCCACCTGCTGAATGAGGCGGGCAGGAGGACCTCTTTGTGTCAAGCACAATGGAAGTCCTGAGGAGAGGTGGGGCCAGGCAGTGTGGAGAGCATCGGAAGGCGTGGGGGCGGCTGGTTTGGTATGCTCAATGCCACGCTGCAAACAATTGAAAGATAAGCCAGTTGAGGGTGACGAGTGGCATGGCTTCATTGAGCACGTTGTGGGGATGACTGCAAGTGCAGTGGGTGCCCGTGAGTAAGTGCGACTGTGAGAGGGGGCGGAGTAAGTCATTTAGCCTGCTGCATCAGGGCTTTACACCCACAGCGGCAGTTTATTCCAGTGCATGGGACATCAAGAGAGGAGCTTGTCACGGCCCGCAGCTGGAGCGCATGGTAAGGAAGTGGCACAATGTGGAGATGTAGTTGCAGTCTGCGGAAACGACATACAGGCCATCACACTGCTATCAGGAGGGGGCCGGGCAACGCAATATGCCCTCATCTTTGCGGTTGGCATCTGTAGACGCATGATAGTTCAGTTCCCCTCAAAAGGGAGGATTAAGGGAATGGGTGAAGCTTGTCAGTGGGATCTGGGAACAGCAGAGCATCAGCTATAGCGCAAGCTATGCTGAATTAAAGCGAGAAGCAAGTGTGGGTTTGGGGGGGTAGAGGATGCTTTTCAGCTCAGACGGGTGGCAGGGAAGTAGGTTAAAGTGTATACTAGGAAGAAGGGGGGGAGAGGCACCAACCCTGTAGTGAGGGGGACGCAAATGGGACAGCAGTGGGGAGGTTGGAGATCTGGTGTGGTGGGCACTGGGTGAGGAGGGGGTGGGGTTTGGGGTTTACAGGAGAGAGATGTGGTTTGAAGAAGGGGACTTCTGTGAGAGTTGGGAAGGGGTAGTGGTCCTAGAAGGTGGGTATGGGTGCCAAAACAGGACAAAGAAAGGCCTGGGTTGGGTGAGAGTCTCAGTATACAAGCCCTTATTGTGTGTGATTGGGTTCCAGGGCAAGACATCAAACTGGATTCAGGAGAGTCTTGTGAGGCTTCTGAACCCAGAGGGGAAGAGACGTCGTGGTCCCGAGTGGCCGGCCCAACGGCGTGGTGGAAGAAGGCGCGGCAGGCTGGGGAATGTCTTGTGGGGACTCCTCAGCAGTGGTGAGGGGAAGGTCTGGTGTGGCCTCCTCTGGAAGACAGGTGCGGCAGCCACAGGAACCTTGTGGGATAACAATCTACTGCATGAAGAACCAGGTCTAAGCAGTACACAGGAAGTTCTAGGTGTTGGTGGTAAGGGTCTGGAGCTCGACTACGATAAGGAGGGTCTTGAGGAGGGAGAATTGGTGGAAGATGACAGAGACAGAGCGGGGGCAGAGCGACAATGGTGGTCACAGCATGGGAGCTATGAGAGGGGGGCAAAATAAGCAGACTGCATTTAGTGTTTTTCAGTAGTGAGCACAAGGGATGGTGAATGAGAAGACACGTGGAGATGGTGGAGGAGCGAAGGCTGGCTGGGCAGCAAGCTTTGGTGCGGGCGCCGACCTTGAGGCTGGGTACACAAGCTAAAGATGGTAGTAAACCTATATTGGTTTCTATATGGGTGGGAGCGGTGAGTGAGGCAACGGATTTGGGGTCAGATATAAGATTGATGAAGGGGACATATGTGGCAGAGAGAGGGGTGGGAACAGAGGAGTTAGCAGCAGAAGAGGGAGCAAGTGACGCTGGGAAAGTGGCCAAAGGTGTGGCAGAGAAAGGGAAGGCTGTGGATGGTGAGGGGTCGGTGAATAAAGGGACAAGGACTTCGACGGAAAAAGAGAAGGGTGGTGCAAAGAGTTAGTAGATGGATGAGAAGGAAAGCAAAGAGTTAAAGATTAAAAAGTGACCATATGAGAAGTTTCCAAGATCTTAGGGGCGCACCTGATGGTGTCCATAATTAAGAAAATATGGAATGGGGAATATATGGAAGTTTAAGCTACTGCATAGGGAAGTGTGGGCAAAAGAAGGGTCAAAGGAGGAGGAGTACGAGTTGCTTAGAAGGCCCAGAGTCCTATTCACGATACAGAATTGGACGGTGGCGTTTCTTATATATGCCTGCGTCTTCTGTGAGAAGTTGCCAGAGCGCTGTGTCGCCCTCTTCAAATGTATGGATGTGATCCCAAAGGCCCATATCACTTTTGAGGCTATACCTGGGTTAGATACCATGTGGGGTTCAGGGCCAAATTGGCAGCAGATGCAGTAGGAAAGTGAGGGGAGCTTGATAGTGAACTGTGGCTGCACACAATGGGACCAGCCAGACCAGCCCCAACGGTTTTTACAGCCAGTGAGATTCCATTAGTTTACCAGCCCTTGCAAGGGCGTCCCACCCAAGATTGGTAGGGAGCCATGGGCAGAAAACAGGAAGGACAGACGGGGGCATGTTGGGCCTTCAACACAGATTATTGTAATAGGGAGTACTGCAAGTTTTGACATGAGTGTTCCACGTGTGCGGGCAGCCACTCGATCATACATTGCAGGGAAAATGACAGTGAAACTCAAGGTCATGGGGGAGTTTGGCAACAGTAGCCTGCTTCCAGGGGAGGTAGGGGTACTCCAGGGGAAAAAATCACATACGCCGGTTTAATTGCATGCTGGTTGCAATGATCCAGTAAAACAGAGGAAACCAGACCTTTGCAGTAAGGGTTTCAGCAGGGGGTTCAGCAGGGAAGGAGATAGGCAGAAAGCTTACAATCAGTAAAATAACACCCTACAGTGGTGAAGGAAAAATTGGACAAGGAGGTTTGGGAAGGCAGAATGCTATGCCCATTCGACAAATGGCCATTGGAGTGTTTAATTGTGTCACCTATCGGGGTGGTGACCAAAAAAAAGGTCAATTCAGGTTGATTCAGCACCTGTCGTGACCATAAGGGCAGTCCGTGAATGATTACATTTCACAACTGACATTTGAAACCTACCCTTCTGTAGATGAGGCTATAGAACTGGTAAATAAGGTGGGTGAAAGGGCACGCATGGCAAACAGTGACATTAAGGCTGTGTTTTTGCTTGTACCGGTCCTCCCTGCAGACTTTGAGCTATTAAGAATTCAGTTTGGTGGACAAGGGTGTGTGGATAAAGCTTTACCCATAGGTTGCTCTATATCCTGCTCCCTATTTGAGAGGTACTAAAATATACAAAAAGTGATATATGGAACGCTTGAATTAATCTTTGCCACTGGTAATTACTCGGGCAGCATCCCAGTCCATCGTTATTTTGCACACTATGCCACTTCAGTTTGGACTCAGATATACGCATATCAGCCTTGACCCTGCTCCAATGGGAACTCTCCAGCCTGAACTGCAAAGCCAGATCCTCCCTGAGCCAGAACACAAGCATCCCAGGACTAGTTTCGCCCTTGTTATGGGCTCACCAGCGAATATAACTTGGTTCCGGTGACACAGTGTAAAAAGTGTCAAATCAGGTTGATTTAGCACTTGTCGGGGCCAAAAAGGCAGTCTGTGAATGATAACATTTTAGAACAAGCATTTTCAATGCAATAGGTCTCGCATTTATGAGAGTTTGAGCTATTGGCATTGTAAATGACAATGCCTTTTATTTATGTGTTGTTATTAAAACAAATAAATAAAAGGCATTGTCATTTACAATTGACCTGTTTACGGAATATTATGGCACAATGAGCAGTGCTACTAATACATTAAACAGGAACCACTGTCAAAATGAGATACAAACAGCACCACTTGCATTCTTAGCACGCATAGCATTTTGCATCCCTACCAAAGGTGCACCGAGTCTGAAGTAATAAGTAGCACCAGTGACAAAACTGAGAAGCGCCACTGGGGAGCACTGTGGACTCAGTACGCAGAGTAGGCATCTTTAACATCACTCCGGGCACTTTAGCATCACATTTGTACTTTAGTAAGTGCCGCTGCAATACTGAACAGCAGCTTTGCGCATTTAGCTACTGTGGCATATTTGAGCAACACCTGTGGCACCCTGAGAAGCCATATCACTCATTCCAGCCATGGGTTGTTTGTGTGTATTCCGGCACATTATGCAGCACCAAAGAATGTTCGAGCAGTGCTCTTTAACATTAAGCAGCACCATTGCTGTATTACAGCAACCCTGAGTATCCATGCAGAATTCTGGCCTATATGAGCACCTTGCACAGTGAACAGTCCCATGGGGAATTTTGACCTACACATTGGCATAAGTGGATACTGACCTTTTATTTTCAATATTCACTCTAGAATTTTAGAATAAAAGCAGTGACACACTGAGCAACATCCAGGGAAATAAAACAGAGGAAGAGTTAGCTGTCATAAAAAAAAGTGCATTAAGTTTTGGCACATGTATTGTTTTGTTGTGCTAAATTATTTTCTCTGAGGCAATCATTGTTTGATCTTATATTCACACATGCATTGTCTCTATGGGTTTAAAAGAATTGGATGTTCTCATAAATCCTAATTCTGCAGATTTACACCATGCAACATTTTTTTTAAATATGTTAATACGACTGTTAACAATATTACTTGATCATGTCTAGTTTACCCTAGTTTTTTTCAAAGCATAAATATGTTAATGAAACTAGCACTAACAAAGCTAATCTGGCCGGGTCTTGTTTGGAAACATATGCGGTACAAGTGTAAAACCAATAAAAAGAAAAAAATGTTGCCATCCAAAGGTGGCATGCATATGCTTGGAAAAAAGAAAAAAAAAACCTGTAGCAAAAATAAATTACGACAACATGAAACGAATGCTGAAATCGGCCCGCCAATCCTGGCATTGAAGTGGATGACTTTATTTTACGAGGACTAACATGCCAATACTCACAGTCTAGAAAACTAGTGGCTTAACTGGGGGAACTCCGCACACCTTGCTGTAGTCCAAGGGGGACGGAAGTAAATTGTGGACGACACTTCAACAGATCCATCGATAATGAGAGCTGACAAAGTCCTTTTATTTATGTAAAATGTTTGTATTTTTGTTTAACATTTTTGGAAAAATTAGACTGGCAAGAGAGCTAAGGCTGTCTCTAGACCAGACCTAAAAAAGAGAGCAGAGCACTACTACTACTACAGCGAAAGGTGCTACGAAGCTGTGAGAGGCACATGATTCCTTACCTGAAAAATATTATTTACATGCTAAGAAGCTATGAGAGAAGCACATGATGCCTAACCTGAAAACTATTTACGAAAAGTAGTTATCAAAAATGGACACTAGGGGTCAAAGGATGAGCGATATCACTTCCTGTTATATCTTGGAAGTCAAAAGTCATGTTACATCATGTTGTGTGAAATTATCTGGTCAAAAGTTAGGTAGTGCCATTTTCGTTATCCCTGTGTCTGCTGTGCGTCTTTGAAGAAGTTTTCCAGATGTGTACAAGCTAGATAAACACACAGGAGCACTTAACAGGGACTTTTTGGGGAAGAGAAAAACATGTAGCGCCATGGATACCTAACTGGGGTTGTGAAAAACGTAAAGCGTTTTACAACAGCACACTCATGAACTCTTGCTATTTTACGAGAAGTCTCTTAAGTATTTTGCTACAAAATTATATGTTTCCTTGTTTTGAAAAAATGTTGTCCCGTCATTATATGTTGTAAAGCAATTTGATACCTTTGGGCCGTGTCCGCGCTGTATAAAGTTGCAAAAATAAATAAATAAACCTAGATTAAAAATGCACGCTTCTGTCAGTTTTTAAACATGTGAGACAGCCCTGCAAGGGTTTGTTTACTCTGCCGTCAATCGCGGGTGCCTTTGGGAGGGAGTGTGGGGGGGAGGGAGCAGACCACAAACTCAGTACTGTGTGTAAAAGGCCGCTTTTATTGAAACAGGTGCGCATAACATATACATTCCTCGGCAAAACGCCTCACAAATCTAAACCTCACTAAATAACCATGTACCTGACCTTTGACCCCCGCCCCCTCCCCTAAAATTTTCTTTGTCCCCGCCCCCACCCCTACATTACAACCTTACCAAATACACAACAATGCAACACAATAATAACCCTTTAACATCCAATCCTCCGTTAAACTTCCCCGCCTGCTTTTTTACCGTCGTCAAACCCCGCTCATGCGTAACCTAACTATAACTTAACTTGCCTACCCTTCCCATGTCAATAACCCAATTCCAACAATAACCAAAACCTCCGTCAACCCTGGAAAACTTCAAATAACCCCCGCACGGCACCTGTTCCAAGCGACAATACATAGCCATATCCCTGCACACCTGTCCCAACCAAAAGCCGCCCCAAGCCAGAATCTAAGAAGAAGAAATCACCCCGAAAAAACCACCAAAAACAGGGCGGGTGGGTGGGCAAAACTAGAACCCACGCCTAAGCTCCCAGCCACCAGGTCACCAAACCTAAAATGGTGGCCGGGAGCGGGAGCCCAACCGTTTTATGATTGGGCTCCCATTGGGCTCCCATTGGGCTACAAAAATATGTAGCCCAAAATTAAAATGGCCGAGCCTGGCCCTGACTCCCCCCACTCCCACAGCCCCTCCCAAACTGCCCGGGGGGGGGGACCTCCCTGCGGTCGGCCACTCCCCCCAAGCCCCCCTTGGGAGGGAGGGTGGGGGGAGGGAGCAGACCACAAACTCAGTACTGTGTGTAAAAGGCCGCTTTTATTGAAACAGGTGCGCATAACATATACATTCCTCGGCAAAACGCCTTACAAAACTAAACCTCACTAAATAACCATGTACCTGACCTTTGACCCCCGCCCTCCCCTAAAATTTTCTTTGTCCCCGCCCCCACCCCTACATTACAACCTTACCAAATACACAACAATGCAACACAATAATAACCCTTTAACATCCAATCCTCCGTTAAACTTCCCCGCCTGCTTTTTTACAGTCGTCAAACCCCGCTCATGCGTAACCTAACTATAACTTAACTTGCCTACCCTTCCCATGTCAATAACCCAATTCCAACAATAACCAAAAACCTCAGTCAACCCTGGAAAACTTCAAATAACCCCCGCCACCCAGAAAGCAGGGGGGGAGTGAAACTACCCCCCCCTTTCTGCCCCCCCCCAACTAGGCTGGCCGCTGACCTTCTACCCGGAATGCGCCTGAACTTTAAAACACCTTGCCAACACCTCCCTAATTTCCAATCAATAGAGGTCCATACCAAGCCGGGATAAATGCACCCCGTCATCCCTGAAAAATTCCACTGCCTCAAAACGTAGCTCCTTATGTGTAATTCTTCCAAAACCAAGGTGCTGGCAATACCGAGACATTTCAGAGTTCACCTTCCTCCTTGCCCTGTCAATGGCCCTCGGGTTCAAAGCACCCCTCCACACTCTGCGCGGAACCAACTCTGTCCACAAAACGTGGCACCCTGCCCATTGCTCTTTTAAAGTAGACAAGACCTTCTTCATGGCCCTCATCAACACCACACCCTTAACCTCGCACAAATCGTTCTCACCCAGGTGAATCACCAACACATCCGGGCACCGCCCCTGCACCATCCATCTATTAAGGCACGGTAACAATTCCTTCCACCGCATCCCACCTTTCCCTTTCCAAACAATGTTAAACAGCCGGTCGTTAAACCCCAACATTGCCCCAAAATAGCACCGGCATGCCTGGACCTGTGCCCATTTGATAAAAGAGTGCCCCACGATCCAAATGGTCATTTCTTTCGCCTGGGGCCCGGCCACCGAACCTGTAACAAGAAAAAGGGTGAGACTCAAACCAAAGAGGATGACGCGTGCGCCTCCCCGCATTCTGCCTTACGTAGCGACGGTAACAATCTGACGACCAGCGCCCCAACCTCATTATGTCCCCCCTGGACCAGCCCCGGTTATAGGCCTCCGTTGCAGCCCCAATCCTGAAAGAGTGCGTCCCATACTCTGCCCCGTCTACCCACATACTGCACAAGGCCTTCCTCAACACCATCCGCAGCTGGTAATCCGTAACCCTCTTCCCATTAGCGTGTTGAAAAACCGCCGCCGGCCCCATACCTTGTGACAGAGCATGCCAACGGCGCGCCCAATTTAGGGGGCACGTTGCGGCAGGCACCGCCGCTTGTAACCGAACCCCTTTGCCCAAACCCCTTGGTCCGCTTTGGAACTGGCCAACCAAACATGTATCGCCTCATCCCCTATGGCCACATCGTCCCACCGCACCCCATTTTTTACGTTGTTGCCCAGAAGCTCAGACACCCGGAATGCCCCGAAGAACATCCATACCATAAGAGTCGAGAAAAGACAGGCCTCAAAATCATCCTTGCAGACTGCCGGCAAAGCCTCAAGTATTTGCGCCAGCTTCTGCCAGGTGAGGGGATTACGCGCCGCACTCTCCCCCCCCTCTCCCGAGCCCAACCTTCCAACATCCTCCTTCCCATTTCCCCTGCCGTCGGATTGTATCCCCATAATAGTTTCCCCATGAAGGCGATGCCTGCCAGCTTTCCCGCAATGGTCACTTTCGTGAGGCCCTTCCCAATGAGTGCCAGAATGAACTGAATCACATCCTCCGACCGACGCCAGACCTCAGTTCGCTTACAAGCCCCTGACGCCAAGAAATCCCGCCATGCCAGATTGTATGCTGCCCATGTAGAGGCCGCCAGCGAGCCTACCACCAGTTGTA
This sequence comes from Calotriton arnoldi, assembly GCA_963921515.1. NCBI lineage: Eukaryota > Metazoa > Chordata > Amphibia > Caudata > Salamandridae > Calotriton > Calotriton arnoldi. The sequence continues at coordinate 6,675,535 of CAWUFW010000017.1, forward strand.
GCACCCTATGTTGCCTACATACCAGAGATGATCCGGCATTGGGGTCGGTTTCCTGTCCGCCTCCTTGGCGAGCCCACGGAATCTCCCCCACTGTGAACGAGACAAAGCATCAGCTATGTCATTGTCCACAACTGGTATATGCAACGCCCTAAAAGCAATGTCATGACGGAGGCAGCCAAGCACAAAAACCCGCAGCAACTTCAGCATTTGTTCATCTCTTGCGGACTGTCTGTTAATGACCTCCACCACCGCCATGTTGTCCACCCGAAACAACACTTTCTTATGTGCCAACTCTTCGCCCCACAGTGTCAATGCCACCAGTAACGGGAAAAGCTCCAAGAAAGCTATGCTCCGCCCACCATCTTTCCACTGCTGTGGCCACTGCTCGGCGCACCACCTGCCCTGCCAGTAAAGGCCAAAGCCTTCCCCTCCTGCTGCATCGGAAAAGATCTGCACGTCCCACTGGACATCCTCCTCTCGGGCCAATGGCACACCATTGAAAGACTGCAGAAAGACTGACCACATGCGCAAATCTTCCTTCACCCCTGCTGATAAGCGAACATGGTGGTGAGGTAAATGCTGACCTGCCAGCGCCCGTCCCAACCGCCTGCAAAATGTCCTCCCTGCCCTGACCACCCTGCAAGCAAAGTTAAGATGACCGAGGAGCACCTGTATGTCCTTCACTGTCACCTTCCGTTTAGACAGCATTCCGTCCAACAATTGCAACATTCTTACCCTCTTGTCATCTGGCAAGCGCGCCCGCATTGCCACTGAGTCAATTTCAATTCCCAAGAAGGACATAGCCGTGCAAGGACCCATTGTCTTCTCGGGTGCTAGCGGCACCCCCATGTCACCCATGAGCTCATGGAAGGTGTCCAGGGCTGCCTGGCACTCCGTGGAGCCCGGTGACCCGACAAAGAAGAAGTCGTCAAGGTAGTGCGTCACCAATGTGTGACCTGTGCGTCGCGTGAAGTACCACTGCAAAAATGTGCTAAAGCATTCAAATAAAGCACAGGACATAGAACAACCCATCGGTAGAGCTTTGTCCACGTACCATTTCCCCTCAAAATGGATACCCAGAAGATCCCAATCATCTGGGTGGACTGGAAGCAACCGAAAAGCCGACTTTATGTCACACTTTGCCATCCCTGCAGTCACGCCCGCGGTCACAACTAGTGACATGGCCACGTCAACTGAGGAATAAGAAACTGAGGCCGCCTCCTCATCAATGAAATCGTTAACTGAGGACCCCTCGGGCCAGGAAAGGTGCTGAAACAACCTGTATTGTCCCTCCTCCTTTTTGGGCACCACCCCGATCGGTGATATGATCAGGTTTTCCGTTGGCCAATCGTCGAAGGGGCCCGCCATTCTCCCTTCGCGCACCTCCTTGTTCAGTTTCTCTTGTACCACCACCCTGTGTTCCGCCGCCGATTTCAAGTTGTCCGCCCACCTTCTCTGTCGTGGACCCCGATAGCCCAAATGAAACCCCCACTGAAACCCCTCAATCAAAACCCTTCCTGCTACCTGATCCCCATACCCCCGCAGGCCCTCCACCAGTTTTGCAAGTCTAACTGGCGTAGGAGCTTTTGGGCCCAGTGCCCTGCAGGCCCTTGCCCCCCCTATTGCTCTGGAATTGCTGTGAGGGACCCGGGGTGCTGCTACCTGACTGCTGCAATTGCTGGTTTCCCTGTGGTTTGACGCCCCAACAGTTAACAAGGGGGTGGCGCTTCCCACACTTTGAACACTCATGCCGAAACCTGCAGTATTCCCTTGTGCATCGGCCCTTATTAAAGTCCCAGCACGCGCCTGTCCCTGTTTGTGGTGTCCCTGCGCCTCCCACCCCTCCCCGGGTGGGCTTCCCCTGAAAGGGCCGGTACACCAATGGCAGCCCGCTAGCTGTGAACACAGTCTTACCACCGGTGGCCGACCCCATGGTGTGCTGCCACAAATCCGTGTCCAGTTCCCCCCATTTGGCCTCCGAGTCCCATGCCATGCGTGCCCTAAACTCCTCATCATATTGCACCCAAGCGTATCCGCCCCCCGTAATCTGTGCCTTTCTAATCACATCCATATATTTAAACAGGGCTACGCAGCGCTCAGGAAACCTTTCACAATACACACTGGCATAAATCAAAAACGCTGCAGTCCAATTCTCTATGGTCACCAGCACCTTAGGCCTTTTGGCCAGCTCGTATTCTTCCTCCTTAGAACCCTCTTTGGACCGCATCTCCCTGTGTAAGAGCTTCAACAATTCCACGTATTCCCCTTTCCAAATACGTTCCTTGGTTGCCAGCATTAAATGCGCCCCCAGAGGTTTCGTCACACCCATATAGGGCAATTTCTTAATCTTCAATTCTTTGCTCAGTAAGGGTTCCTTGCCCCCACCGCCGTCTCTGTATTTGTCCCGCTCTCCCCCTTTTCCCCCTGAGCTGCGCCCCTCCTCTGGCCCTACCCCGGTGTCCTTCACATACGTTCCTCTGTGCAGTCTCCCGTCCCTCAGCCCCCCACCCCCTTCCCCCCGTCCCCACAGACACCATTTTTGGTTTGGCCTGTGCTTTACCACACTCACCTGGCTCTAAGGAGGGTGCCCTGACCGGCGCCGACCACCTAGCCACCGCCTCCGCATGATCCACTGGCCGAGGAGCCCTCACCAAGGGGCCGCGCTCTCTCCTGGATCCAGATGCCCCTGCTTTCTTGTGCGGCGCCACCGCCGGTGCCTGTAAAATACTATGACACACATGAGAGGGCCCCCCCTCCTCATCATCCCTCCATTCCCCCTCTTCAGGGGTATCCTCGTCATAGTCAAGCACAATGGGCTCCTCCCCTTGGAGCAGCCCCGGCTCAAACTCCACACACCGGGCCCCCCTTGCCCTGTGCTGGCCATAAAGGCCCCCTTCTGTAATCCATGCGGGGGAGCCGACTGTACTCGCCGGTACTCCCCCCTGCGTTGACCTCTGTACAGATCCCTCTCCGCGGATACGGCCGACCAACATGTTCCGCTTGTCGTTGGGGCCAGTGAGTTCGTGCTGGACCTTCGTGTGCTGGCCGCGACGGGATCCCCCGCCGGTACGGGTTGCGCCGTGCAGGGCTCTACCCTCCCTTCACCTCGGTGTACGTGGGCCGCACCCTGCCCTACCGAGTCCGCCACACTGCAACGCTCCCTGACCTGCAAAGCAAAAGTTTGGACTGATGTGCTGGGACGCTCACCTCTGCCTGGCACCCCCTCACCCCGCATCCCAGACGAGCCCTCTCCCGCTCGCCTGTCGCTGTCCTGTCCTAACTGGCCAGGACGTCCCGGAAGGGGGGGTCCCCCCCTTCCTCGTCCCCACTCCAGTCCAACATTGCCTGCGCCACCGCGGAAGCGGGCCCCCAGCCCTGGCCCACACTCCCCCCCCTTACGGCCCCTCCGAACCCCCCCCGGCCCCCCCCTCCGGCCCCCACCCTTCCCGCTGGCCTGCTGGACCCACGCGCCCCCGAGCGTGAAGACCTTCTGACCGGCCCCCACCTCCCACGCCCCTGACCCCTTCCGCCCATGCAGGGATATATCCAACCCCTCCCAAGCCTGGCCCGCCCCAGCCGGCTCCAACTCCCCAGAAACTACCCCCCCCCCTCCGACCAGGAAGTTCCCCGTCCTCCCCCACCCCTCCAACATACTCCCCCTCCCAACTGGGAGACCCCTCCTCCCCCGCCCCACTGAGGGCGCGCCTTGTCTGCCTCGAAGGCCCTGGTGGGCAACATGCTCTGCCAGCTCCCCCACCCTCCCACCTGTGCCCATTCCCCTTCCCCAGGGAGCTCCCCACCACAGACAACCCCTCCCCCACCAACGAGCAAGGCGGAGAAAATAGCAGGGGGCTATAATTAGGCCCCCCAACTACCTCCTCCTCCTCCAAGCCGGCTAAAAGGTCTTCCCCGCCTGCCCTCCCGCAGGGTTGCATCACCGCCCCACCCCCAGATACTGCCGGCGGGCCCGATGCCAGCAACGCGCCCCTCCCCACCGCGCTACCGGCTCTTCCATCACTGGCCTGTGGAAGCGCGAGGGCCGGAAAACCCACTCCGCCCCCCTCCCCGCTACCGGAGCTCACTGCCACCATATCCCCCGCCGAAAACGGACTCCCGGCCCGCTCTGCCTCACCCGCTGCATTTCCCGCCCCCAGGAACTGCAACGCGGGGAAACTCCGCTTGCCGCCTCGCCCTCCCCTACGCCTTCCCCGCGCTGCGGGCGCACTCACTGCCCTCTCCCGGGGCCTGGGCGCCGGGGGAGGTTCCATATCGCTGACGGCAACTCCGCCCCGCCCCGCCGCAGCACCTCCGCCCCCTCGCACCAGTCCGCCCGACCCTCCCGACGTTTCCCCCTTCCCTGACAGCATCACCGTAGACGGGGCCGCTTTTTTCTCCGCGGGCGGCCCCTCTCACTTACCGGTGATGTCCGGCGCCGTTTAGGTGACTTGCAGGCAGCCACCGCCGCCGCTACGCCCGCCGAGGCCTGTCGCGCCGGGCGCGCTGGCCCTGCCCCCGCACCGATGACGAGGTCCATCCGGCCCGCCTCACTCAGGAGCCGGAGGGCCTCCAATACGCGATAATCCTCCTGCGCCATGACGACCAAAAACACTTGCCAAACTATTACCTAAGCTCCACAAACTACACAAAACTAGAACCCACGCCTAAGCTCCCAGCCACCAGGTCACCAAACCTAAAATGGTGACCGTGAGCGGGAGCCCAACCGTTTTATGATTGGGCTCCCATTGGGCTACAAAGATATGTAGCCCAAAATTAAAATGGCCGAGCCTGGCCCTGACTCCCCCCACTCCCACAGCCCCTCCCAAACTGCCCGGGGGGGACCTCCCTGCGGTCGGCCACTCCCCCCAAGCCCCCCTTTTATCAGCAGCAGGAATTCGGTGCCTACAAGCTAACATATTTCTCACCTTCGTTTTAGGCAGAGCTCGGGTTACCTGCTTCCGTGGGGGCCCAGCTGATGCAAAACCCTGTGCATGCACGCTGCCTGGGAAGAAGTAGGAAGCAAACTTACATGAAGCCATCAATAAAGCGTTTATCTCTCTGAGGGGTGGCGGTGGGATTGCGAGGGGCATCTTGTTGTGCTCTGTAAACATTCCAGGGCGGCCGGCCGCTGGCAGGGCAGATTGCCATGTCCGTGCCGTGCCCTGAGAGGCTGCAGCTGCCCATCCAGCTCGCACCTTGCCAGCGATGATAGGCGGTGTTTGCTGTGCCGGATCTCTGCTTTTCAGACCCTGCCACAAAGACCTGCTATTGATTTTTGTGGTTGTTGTTGTCGTCCGAGGGCATCTGACAAGATGTTATTTCCTGCGGACTATTATCCTATCTGTACCAGCCCAGATGGGAGCCATGGAGCAATAAAATAGAAAAACACACACAGACATAGCAAGAACATGTTTTTTTTCTTCAATTGGCGGTTACATAATCTTTGTAATTATCACTGCAGGTCATGTGTAATCGGTGTCAGGTAGAAGCAACAGTAGAAACAAGCCAACCTCCCCTAAAAAGAAGCCCAAATCCAACCAAACATTCTACCAAAAAAGCACATCTGCTGGTGTTCCCCAATCGACAAAGAAATTTGCAAAAATGCTACAAAAAAGACAACAAATGGAGCGGGAGGCAAAGCAGAGGCAGAACTAACACAAACTGTGTCATTAAGAGGAGGTGGGAGGAAGAAAAGCTGAATACAGGCAAACAGTGACTGAGCAGGAAACCTAGAAAAAAAATAGTCCCTAGAGAACAGATAAGGAACCATAGCGGAATGAGACAGTGCTAAGTCCCTGCTCTGTGGGAGGAACAGAAGAGAGAAAGGAGGGACAAAGAGGCAGGACTGTCCACCAGCAAGCAGGGATTTTTAAAGGACACTGACATAGACAAATGAAAAGCAATCGTAAAAAAGGGGATGGACTTGATGCACACAGACTGATTACTGCAGGTCTCGAAGAGACAGCTGCGCTGTCTAGCTCGACCTAAAAACTGTCATCTGTAACCTATTCATCTGTAGATGTGGCTATTGAACTGGTGAATAAGGTGGACGAAGGGGCACGCATGGCGAACATTGACATTAAGTCTGTTTTTGCTAGTACCGGTCCACCCTGAAGCATTTGAGCTATTAAGAATTTAGTTTGGTGGACAATGGTATGTGTATAAAGCTTTACCCATGGTTTGCTATATATCCTGCTCTCTATTTGAGAGGTTAACTCATTTCTTCAGTAGCTGTTCATATTTGTGACAGGTTGTGCGACAGTGACACATTACCTAGACAACTTCTTTTTTGACGGTTCTCCCGGCTCCATGGACTGCCAGTGGATGCTGGCTAATTTTCAGGATCTCATGTAAGAAATAGGCATGCCGTTTTGGCAGCAAAAAAGATAGTGGGAAAACACATGGTATTGACATTTCTGAAAACTGAATTTGATTCGGACAAAATGGAGACAAGTTTGCTGGAGGACAAAAAACTGGCAATTATAGAGTTGATAGACACCATGTTGGCTTGGGAGAAGGGGAGAGTTCTTAAAATTCATGTGCTTTTGGGCCATTCGAATTTTGCATGCAGAGTGGTCAGGGCAGGTAGGGCATTTTGTAGGAGATAGGGGTTGGCTTTGTCCAGCTTGTAGGTTGAGGTTGGCAGTGGGAGTGAAAGTGGACTGAGGATTTCGTGCTCATTCTTGGTACATTTGAATGGCATATCAATTCGGAGTCTTGGGGAGGAGCGGAATGCAAATTTCTTCTGATGCAGCAGGTGGAGCAGGTTTTAGTTTACATTGGCTGGGGCACTGGAGTGCGGAACAATGGCCGGAGCAGTGGAAGAACAGCTGGAGAAGCATAGCTTTCCTGGAGTTTTTTCCCCATAATAGTGGCACTGACTTTGTGGTGCGACAGATTAGCCAACAAAAAAGTGATTTTTAACGTAGACAACATGGCAGTGGGACAGATAGTGAATAGGCAGTCTGCGAAGGACACACAAGTACTGAAGTTGAGGGTTTTTGTGTTGAGCTCTTTGCATCGCAACATACTGTTCGGATCACATCATGTCCCAGGAATTATTAATGACATATGCAGACACTTTGTCTCATTCGCAGTGGAAGAGATTTTGTAGGCTTGCTTAGGGAGCACACATGGAAAAAATGCCAATTCCAGCAGAGCTATAATGGATAGGTACAAGACGATTTTGCAGTTGGTTGTGGGTTCCTTGGCGCAGTCTACAAAAAGGGTGTATGCAGAGCCGTGGACAGAATTTATGGATTCGGGGGCGAAATAGAGAGACAGGAAGGAGGAGGCATGGTGGAGAACAGAAGACATGATACAGTTTATGATGGATATAATAGAGTTACGATAGCAGGTAAGTTGCCAGTCACTGCCTTTGTTGGTAAGTTGTTTTGGGGATATACCTCAAAAACCAGTGAGCTGGGCAAACAATTGCTGGAAGGGTGGGTGAGAGAGACAGGTAATGGGTGAAGGAGAAGGATGCTGCTGCTTTGGTCAGTGCTGCGCATTACCTACTGTTTGCCACTGGAAAAGTGAGGCGCTTTGTTCTCTGTGTTGATGAGCTGGGTGTTCTTCGGAGTGTTCTAGGTATCTGAGTTGTTGAGGTACAGCAGTGCTGAGGTCTCGAGTGGGGGGATGTTCAGTTGGGAGCATTGGGATTAGCCTCAAAGTCCAAAACTGATCAAAGGGCTACGGGGCGGAGAGTGCAGTTGTTTGCCTACCAGTGTGCCGTTTTTGCCCACAGTACTGGTGCTATATAGGTTTCAGCAGCTAGGGTGGAAAGGGTGTGGAAAGGTGTTTCAACATGAGGCTCTGTCAACTGTGACGGCTTTTCAATTGTTGTCGGTGTTACCCGTGGCATTAACACACCTGTGGCTACCAGCAGCTGATTATGGGACACATTTCTTTAAAATAGGTGCGGCAAGAGGAGCTAATAATGTGTGGTTGATCCAGGAATAGCATTATGCGGCTGAGGAGTTGGTCATTGGGGTGCTACAGGAGATATGTCAGGAGAAGGAGAATTATTGGAGGTGATGTTAATTATTTTCTTGCTCTTTTGTTTTAGGTTCTGTTCCGGGATCCAAGTGAGAGGATATGCCATATGGATAGTGGGGCATTCCTTTGTGAAGTGGCCAGAGAAGCAGGCAAGCTGTAGACTGCACGTGGCACATTTGGGTTTCGATGTTCGTACGATCTGGGTGAAGTGGCATGAAAAAGGGTACATGTGGCGGGAACTGTTACCATTGATGAGTAAGCTGTTAGACAGTCAGGGATGTCTGGCTATATTAGCAAATCATTTTGGGGGAGAATGTCTTAGTAAAAGAGAAGGGCTTGCCACTTATAATGGCCATAAAAGCAGACCTGAAGTAGATTAAAAGTAACTGGTCAGAAACGTTTCTTTTGTGGACGGGTTGATTCCTAGGAGAGAATGGCAGGGGCAGTGAGACCTGCATTTAAAGATAAAACCAGGAGGAAGGCCAATAGGGAGTTGCAAAACTTTTGCAGAGAGAACAAGTTGAATAGAAAAATGCACCCAGAAATTAGGTATGATGCACAAGTTTTTTTCGTGGAGACGGTGTTCACTTGTCTGTGATTGATGTCGATTTGTATTTGGTGCAGCTTCTGAAGCATTGGCAGAGGCGTTTGGGGTTTGCTTATGGAGGCCAGGTTAGGGAACGAGGAGTAAAGGGGCGGGCAGAAAAAACCTGAGTGAAGTTTTTCTGAGTGGCGGTTTGCCGAGATATTTTCATGGTTTGAATCTGTTTTATGTTGTGAGTGAAGCAGTTTGAAGGGGAGGGTGGGAGAAGCTGACACTTGTAGAAGTCAGCATGTTAAAGGTTTACAGTTTAGGAAGTTAAGTTAGTTCAGAATGTAGAGTATAGGTTCAGTGACAGCTAGTCAGGGTGGGGAAATTGTGGGCAGGATAATTAGGGGTGGGGGTAGGCCAAGTGCTAAGTGAAGATCGATTTATAGTGAGGTCAATAATTTTATGAGGCGATTTGCCTAAGGTTATAAAATGTTTGTTATGTGCACCTGCTTCAATAAAGCAGCCTTTTCCATACTACAACTGGTCATTCGTCTATGCTGTGCCCTCTCGCCCAATGGAGTGTTTTACATAAACACCAGTTACATTATACAAGGTCACACTAATTTATTGGGCAAGGGGAGATTAAGTGATTTGCCCTGAAGCAGAAGATGTTGAGCCCACGCAGAGACTCGAACCTGGTTCTCTGGTTCCCCAGTTCCAGAGTCGGCAGCTCTAGCATTAGCCCAGATCCTCTCAGTTGACTGCAAGACCCTCCAGATTTTCCGGGCTTCCATAAACAGACTTAAGGCCCCCATGAGCCTTTCACAGATTGGCCCTTCTCTGGACTGGGAGGTGTTTGAGAGAGATATGGTCTCACCTTGTCTGTCGTGTTAAATCAGAGAAGAAATGGGCACATGTCCTCCAGCCAAGAGCACAATGTTATCACCATGAACTCACTATGCTATCGCGAGAGTTGGGCAGCAACAGCTCTCGGCGCGGGCAGCTCGCGTAATCTGCGCGCGGCTGATGCTGCCTGCAGACTCCATTTTAGAAATGTGCCGTTGCTGCGACGGAGGCAGTGGGTGATCTGTCTCTGCAGCTCACACGGCCGCCAGGGATGGAAGCTGTGAACGCCTACGAGGGTGGCGCAGAGGCGGTGTGAAGGTAACACTACACCGAGGCGCTGTTACTAAGGAAGCATCAGAAATGAATGATAGCGTCATGGAGCGGTGTTATGTAGGCTGGAAACCCCGGCGTTACGCCGCTCTGGGCGGTGGCTCCTGACTCAAATATACCCCCAAGCATGTCGCCTCCTAGTGCATAGCTGCCAAGGTTTCAGATTGCCATGTGTGACATTTTCATAATTTCAGGGAAATTATGAGTGACATTTCAGCGACTATGAGTGACACTTTCTCGCGAGCAAAAATTATGCAATGAAGACCAGGGAAACTTCTAAACATCAGAAATTACAGCCATTTGAGCAACAAGAAACTTCAGGGTTGCACCACCGACAGCTACGCTGCGCACAGTATTAAAAACAGAAAATGAGCGCTTCAAGCACTTGAATTCAAGTAGCCCAGCTAGCCACAGCACACACCCGCAGCCTGAAGCTCAGAGTGCACTCTGAAGCAGACAGTGCACTATCAGCGGTCCTGCAGCTCTCACCAAACCGCCCGGATATAATGATTGGGTCGCAGTCACTCACAGTTGGCCTAGTACTTACTGGACGGCGGTCCCGGGGGTGCGTGCCAGACCTCTCTGTGCTCCAAAGTTATTTGCCGCGGCGCTGCGCAGCCTCAGCCTGCTGCCTCTCGCCGTCGCGGATGCTGGGCGGCCGGCGCGCCGCACCACATCAGCCTGGCCAGCCTGCAGCGCGCCGAGTAGTTGAACACAACACTTGTGCACAACAACAGACTGCAGCACTGCAGGCAGCCGCAGCGCCTGAGCCTCCCCGCGGCACACGCTGCGCAGCCAGCGCACCGGCCCGACCTTTTTGCAGCCTGACTGAGCCACAGGCCTAGTCATGCCGGCGGCGCGCTGCCTGTGGTGTGAGACGGCTGTCTGACTCAGACTGCCACAGCAGCGACTGACTCTCTCCCAGTCCCGCCGCCTAAAGCCTCGCTTCCTGTACTAGCAGGACGTGAGGTTTCGAATTTCGGGCGCACTCAGCGTCAGCCAGTTAAAAACGGACTCTGTCTCAGAGAGGGCAGGCCCGGGTCCCGGAATAAATTTTAATTGGGCAGAGCAGCAGGGAGTCACTCATCTCATGACTCTCTGACATCATGTTGTGTGAGGACACAGAGTGAGCTGACTGACAGCGCCATGAATCAGAGCCAGGACTCTCTCTCTGCCTGCAGTTAGTGCAACATTGTAGCAGGCCAGAACTTGGGCACGCCGCGGCACACGGCCCGGCATCCTGAGCATGTCAATTACACTAACACAGACTGAGACTCAGCAGAGCAGCTCTGAGCCCCCCCCCCTACCCCCCTGAGGCGCGGCACACAGGTTTGTCACACGCATCCACCTGACCTGGCAGTGGCGCGCGCGCCGCGGACCTCGGGTTAACTACTTCTACAGCGCGTCTTCCATCACTGTCACAGCAGGGGCAAAATGCGTGACAATGCATTTCAGTGCGGTGATGCGGGAACACCACACTGAAATGCGTTAGCGTCACGCATGATGCGTGACACTTGGCAGGCCTGCTAGTGTACGGGTGAGTGGCTCCTGCACCCAGAGGATGAGCAGCCACGGATGTTCCTTCCACAGACTGGTATCTGGACGAATTATAATCATCAGAATCCACTTCATTCCTGATTTTAAAAAAACTATTGAAACGAAAGCACAAGGCAATAGCAATATAAAAAAAACAAAATATCACATTTCAAGAAAAAAAACACCCGTTCTCCCAGAAAAAAGCCAACTCACCCATGGACTTTAGATACAGTGTACACAGATCAAGGAATAGGGATTATTTGGCATTATTGATTAGCAGAGGGTAATTTTGACTAGATCGCATTTATCATAACACCCATTGCCTACGGAAGACATATAAGTTTCACAACAGAAACACGTGAGTGGGTTAAGGGACATATTTTCACAACGGCAGAAACTGCACATATTTTGGTTGTTTTTTATTTTTGTGTGCAGATTTATATAGCGCGAACTTGACCCGAAGGTATTGGAGCGCTTAACATGAGCACCAGTTACGTTACACAAGGACACATTCATTTTTTTGGTAGGCACGGGGAGATTGAGTGATTTGCCCAGAATCACAGGATGTGGAGTCGACCCCGAGGCTCGAACCTTGGTTTTCCCAGCTCCAAAGTCGGCAGTCTAGCCTTGAGACCACATCCTCTCCCCTTTAAACCGCAGAAGCAGCCATATTGCACAGTGTTTTTGATAATGCGGCATGGCAGGCCCTAGTATGCTGCCCCACAGGCTCAACTCCAACCTGATGCCTGAGTACAGAAGTACATAATATGCAAATTCAATTTTATATCTTTGCGAGTTGAGCACTATCTGTGAGTGATTTGACTCAGACTTTTATTCTTCTGAGGGTCATAAAATGGCAAACAATCCTGATTAATAATAGTTCTGTATAAAAATGTTCTATGTAAAGATCTGTATCCTACTATAGTGTACTTGGGGCCAGATTTATATCTTGGCGGAGAGAGATCTCCGTCGTAAAGGCAACAGAATTTCCTCCCCACCAAGGCTATAGTTCGCCTGCCCCATTTAAATGCAGGTTAACCATAATTTGACGACGGCGGAGACTACTCCACCTCCGCCGTGGTCAAACTTCTCAGACGGCGTGACAGAGTAACGGCTTGTGGAGGTTTGGCTATATGTCCGGCCGCCTAATTTATATGGGAAAACATATAGCCATTTTTCAATGCCCGTCACCGCCAGGAAAAACCTGTCAGTAAGGAGCATTGAAAAGTGCTCAATGTCCTCTTCACCATGGGAGAAAACTCCCATGGTGAGCGGGGCATTGTTGTTTTTATTTTCAATAAGAAAATCCCACTTAGGGGTTTTCTTGTGAAAATAAAAAAATTGTAGCTGACTCACGGCTCTGTCATGTTTGACAGACCCGTTCGGTAAAAGTTTCAATGCATTGGCAGGCACCACCGTGATAGCGATTCCTGTCAATGCTTGAAATGTATGCTGGACCGGCGGACATTTCAAAATTTTACGGGCGGCACCTCCGCCAGGGCGACGGAGTAATATACTCCTATGCCCTTGTAGAGGATATGTTGTCTGCCCAAATATACATTGGGCCCTTCATTTCTGCAAATTGCATTCAGATCCTAATGGCCGCTGAAGCTTTTGTGTTAGATAAACTCTCAATCCCATCACCAATCTCCAGTGATCTTGGCATCTTGCCTCAGCATGCTATTGGCTTGTCAACAGTAAGGCAAGAAATATCATGTCTTACAGTATCAAAGGCTGCCGATAGATGCAGCAGACTGAGAGCCCCACTCCCACAAAGACTTGGATCATCCGCAACTTATCCATCAAAGCCAACAGTGCTAGTTCTTTTCCGTGATGGGCCCAAAATTCTGACTGAAAGTCATCCAGGTCTGCATCGTTATTTATAATCTTAGGAAGATGATTGTTTATGAGCTTTTCTTTCATGTCCTCTGTATTCCAAGGTAATTAAGAGGATACAAACTTCACGTCTGCCACATTATAAGGGTTAAGCGCACTCTTGCTGACAAACCTCAAGAAATCAAGAGAAGGAACCAGGTTACATGAGACCATGACAAGTTCGCTTCAGGTGTTGTGTGAAATTCTTGAATCACATGGGTGGACAGTATTAACCTTCCATCCAGCTTATGATTAGGCCACCATTTACTCTTGGGGGGATTGAAAACATGAACGTATGCTTGCTCCTACAGCATGTTTCTGAAGACATCATTCAACACCTTTATACCTGGGCCCTGAACTAGATATCAAAGTAATCTGTCTCATATCAAAATATTGTACATAGATACGATGGAGCAATTTGATAAGAATCAGGTGTGTAAAAGGGATATGTAGGTTATGTAGGATAGTTAAAAGTAAATATAAGCTATGAAGACTGTTAGACTTGGCATCTTTTGGCGTGTTTCCCCTGACTTTTTGCTTTCTGACCTCCCGGTTTTGACTCTGTTTTTGCTGGTGTAATGATTCTGCGCACTTTCCTCACTGCTGTCCAGTGGGAAAGTGCAAGTGCTCCTGTATAAAATGCGTTATGGATTGGTGTTTCCATGATTGGCCTATTTGGTTTATCTGTCAGTCCCTTGTAAAGTGCACTGCGAGTGCCAGGGCCTATAGACCAAATGCTGTTGGTGGGCTGCAGCACTGGATTGTGCCACCCACGCAAACAGCCCGTAAAGTGGAACTCGGGCCTGCCATCGCAGAGCCTGTGCGCAGCCTGGGGCTGCCATGTCGACTTGGCAAGTGCACACACTTGCAAGTCCCTAAACCTTCCCTTTGCTACATGTTAGTCACCCCTAAGGTAGGCCCAAGGTACCCCTGTGGGCAGGGTGCGGTGTATGCGAAAGGTAGGACATGCCCGGGTGTGTGCGGCATGTCCTGATAGTGAATTACAGCCTAGTTCGTTTTTCACTATTGCAAGGCTACCTGTTCCCCCTAGGCCAGAACGGGCAGTTTTGATTATTACAGTTTATAATCCTAACTGACCCCGGGAACATGGTAGAAATTCGAGTTTAGTATGCCTGGACTCAGAATGATAAAATGCAGCTTTTAGTGAAGTTGGTTTTAACATTCTGTGTTTGAAAATACCACTTTTAGAAAGTGGGTATTTTCTTGTCTAACCATCCAAGCCTGCCTCTGCGAGGTTGTGTATTCCGTGTCTGGAATGTGAGTGACAGGGGCTGGGGGATGCCAGGAGACAGGGTGAGTCAGCACAGGGCTGAATAGCAAGATCTACATGTAGATGGGTGGGAGGGGTCGCACCTGGGCCCTGAATAGGACAGTGCCTTCCCTCCACAATGCTGGCTCCACCTCCTGTGGGGCGTCTGATGTCCCTGGCCTACTCACTGAAAGAAGGGACGGAGACTTGTCAACAAAGTGCTCCAGAACTGGTTTGGACTAGGCAAAGGCCTCTCTGCCTTCAGAGAACAAAGGAATTTGGGATATAAATATTGGGGCCCTGACCCCATGAATTTAGATCTCGCTGGAATCAAGGAACCTGCCAAGACGAAGAGCTGGAAGAGCCGCCAGGAGGAGTACTGCCCCTTTGCTGTGTTGTTGCTTTGTTGGGTTGGCCTGCAGCTGCTGCTTCTGCCTTGGGCAGTGAAAGGACTGAACTTTCTACAAACTTGTGCTGAGTATCTCCAAGGGCCTGAAACCGAGCTGGCCTCCTGTTAAGAAGTCTCAGGGACTACAAAGACTTCACAAGCCTCTGGGTACCGCTTCTGGAACGCTGTTTCAGTCGCCACAGAGAAAGGGAACTGCAACCGACTCCGTCAACCGAATCCATCCCTGGCCGGTGACCTGTTTGCACCGCAGACCGCATCGCCCCGCTTCGCATCGCAACCCTGGTCTCACCGTGGGCGACGTCCGACGCTGCCAACATCGAGCCGCTGCTTGCACCGTGACCTGTGGGCACCGCAGTTCGCATCGCATCACTTCACTGAACCAACCGGACCCGACCGACGCGGTCGCTGCAACTGGCTCAAGAGTCGTGGACCGCACCGCATTTGGGGCACCGCTCGCACATCTGCGACGCACCGCTCCGACTCGCACCGCTGTCCGACGCCAGCTCCCGCATTCCGGCTTGGTCGCCTGCATCGCAACCTGTCAGCACCGCATCGAGCATCGTCTCACCCTGCATCGCACGCCTTGGACTCACCGACTCCGTCTGCACGACGCTCATCAAGCCGCTGCCTGCACCGCATCGAGGGACACCGCCCCTTGCATCGCTCCGTCTTGCACCGCAACCGCGACGAACGCCGACCGGCTCGTACACTCCGTACCAGCCACAACGAGAAAGGTACTGTAACCGAGTCTGTTCATGACTCTGCTGGCCCGTATCGACGCGGTCGGCTGGAACTGTTAGACTCTGTGGTTTTCAGCATCGCGGGAGGCTCGGACGGAGCTACCGACTCGTACGAACTTTGCTTTTGTGCTATTCCGGCAAAGAAGAAGTTACCGTATCAAGCATTCATTCGTAAAGTATAGTATTGTGGATTTTTGTCGTAATTGGTCTTGTCTTGAGTATATAAAATATTGGTTATTTTTCTAAACTGGTGTGGTGTCCGTTTGTAGTGCTTACACTGTATTACTGTTGGTTATGTGCAAATGCTTTACACACTGCCTCTGAATTAAGCCTGACTGCTCGTGCCAAGCTACCACGAGGGTGAGCAGGGGTTACTTCACGAGTGTAACACCCTTACCCTGACTAGGAAGAAGGGTCCCTACTTGGACAAAGGTGCAAGCCCTTGCCAACTAGAGATCCCATTTCTAACATTGGTTGTCAGCGGTGAGGATAGGACTTGTGTTTGCACTTGACTTACAGTGATTGGTGTGCACTACTACCATATCGCAGACCATTACGTACCACATACTGGTTCTTTTTCTTTTGACCTATTTTTGATCTTGCCAGTTTTCAACTCACTACTTTTGTCATGCCTGAATCAATTGCATCATCCGTTGCATCTCTGGAAGTTATCTTTGAGGAGGATAGGTTGGAATCCTACGCCGTAAAGGAGCTACGAGCGATTTGTAAAAACCTGAAAGTCCAAATTAAAGGCCTCACAAGGAAGGAGGAGCTACAGAAGGCGCTGAGGGCCTGGGTAGCAGCAAGACATGCCAATGGGCAGCCTGGTAATCTCAGTGAGGAGGTGGAGGAGCCTATTTCCAGGGTGGATGTGCTTTTGGGTAGGGGGAACCCGCCAGATCAGGCAGCAGCAGTCTGTCCCCAGAGGAGCTGGAGGACAGGCGGGAGGCAAGGCAGTTTGAGCTGCAGAAGCTCAGACTGGAGAGTGAGCGGGAGGAGAAGAGATTGGCCATAGAGGAGAGGAAGATGCTCTTAGAGCATGAGAGAGAACTGAAGGAGCTAGAACTTAGGAGTAAGTCAGGCTCAGATGGTGGCAGCAATTCGTCCAGAAAGGCAGACAGGATTGTGCACATTCCCAAGAACGTAGGCAAGGAGTTCAAGAAGGGGGATGACATACAAAGGTGGTTTCAGGGTTATGAGGCAGCCATACACATGAATGGGGTCCCTGAGGAGAATTGGGGAGCAGGATTGTGGCCACTTTTCCCTGAAGAAGCAAGGGATGCTCTGATAGCTTTGGGTAAGGGGTATCACCTCACCTATGCTGACATGAAGGATGCCCTTCTCACGAAGTATGGTCTTACTCCTGAAAAGTACAGGGATCAGTTCAGGTCCAGTAAGAAGTCTGATGCCAACACTTGGTTGGAATGTGTGGATGTGTTCTGCAGGTCTCTGGATGGTTGGGTGAAGGGCAGTAGTGTAACAGATTTTCAGGGGCTCTACAACTTGATTGCATGGGAGCACTTGTCTAGTCTATGTTTTGCAGATCTGCGCCAGCACCTAGTTGATAGTAAGCTAACTGACCCCAGGAAGCTTGCTATGGAAGCGGACCGCTGGGTGAGTACCAGGGTCCACAAGAAAGCGTTTGGGGGAGACTCAGCCAAAGGTGGGCAGGGTCCCTAGCAGAAAGGTGGGGGGGACAAGGGTAAAGCACAGGAGTTCTCTAAAGGGCCCCAAACTAGTACCCAGGGTAAAGGTTCCCAGCCCCCCGGCGATAAGAAGAAAGGGGTCTCCACAGGGAAGCCTGTTGAGACCGGCCCCGCAAGTGTTATGCATGTGACCAGGTAGGTCACTTTAAGGGGGACCCCAAGTGCCCGAAGGGGACACAGCCGCCCACCGGTGGACAGTCCAAAGTGTTGGCTAGTGTAGCGCTTGGGGAGGAGGGGTGCCCACAGGAGGGTGGGGATCCCGCAGAAATGACCCTTGTCTCACTAGGGGACAGTGAGATGGTCCCAGGAAACCAGGTGCCCCCTAACACAAAGAAATATAGCACCTGGGTGACCATTAATGGGAACAGGGTAGAGGCTCTCAGAGATACTGGAGCCAGTGTGACCTCAGTTCGGTGTCACCTGGTGTCTGAGAAGCAAGTAGTCCCAGGAGCATTCCACCAAGTAGTTGCTGTCGACAACTCTGAGCGCCAATGTATGGTGGCGCAGGTTCCCTTTGAATGGGGGGGTCTCAGGTCCCTTGAGGGTGGTTGTGAGCCCTACCATGCCTGTAGATTGTCTGCTAGGAAACGACCTGGAGCAGTCCTTATGGAAGGAGGTTGAGCTCAGGTCTCACTTGGAGATGCTTGGGTTGCCAGAGTGGGCATGCGTGTCTACTCGGTCAATGGCAGCCAGAAAGGGTGATCAAGAGGACTTGGAGCCTGAAACAGTGGCCCAAGTCCCTGCCAAGAGAAAGGGCAGGGGGCGCGGGAAACCGGCCCCCGAAGTTCCCACGGACCGGGAGGAGGCGGACCTCGAGGGGACGCCCCAGTGCCTACAGGGGAGCAGGTAGCCGAACTGGGAGACATCTCTGAGCTGACCCATTGGCAGCAAGAAGGGGGTCCCACCAGGGAGGAGTTCTGCAGGGAGCAGAACGAGTGCCCTACTCTGGAGGGTCTGCGGCGGCAGGCTGCAGACCAGGCAGCTGGTAATCAGTCCGGGTCACATCTGATCTACTGGGAGAGTGGTCTCCTATACAGTGAGCCTAAGGTTGCTGAGCCTGGGTCAGCCCGTGTGCTGGTGGTACCCCAGCGCTTCAGGACCTTCCTACTGGGTCTGGCTCATGATGTGCCTTTGGCAGGACATTTGGGGCAGGACAAGACCTTTGACAGGCTTGTCACCCACTTCTTTGGCCCCAAATGCGAAGGCAGTCAGATGCACACTGTAGGTCTTGCCAAACTTGCCAGGCAAGTGGTAAGAGTGGGAGGAAGGTCAAAGCTCCTCTCCAACCTTTTCCTGTAGTTGGAACACCCTTTGAAAGGGTAGGGATGGATATTGTGGGGCCACTGGATCCCAAGACAGCCATGGGCAACAGGTACATCCTGGTCTTGGTGGACCATGCCACCCGGTACCCGGAGGCAATCCCTCTCAGGACAACGACGGCGCCAGTGGTGGGCCGGGCGTTAATGGGGATCTTTTCCCGTGTGGGATTCCCCAGAGAGGTGGTTTCTGATAGGGGGACCAATTTCATATCGAAGTATATGACATCCCTGTGGAAGGAGTGTGGTGTAACCTACAAGTTCACCACTCCTTACCACCCACAAGGAAACGGTCTGGTGGAGAGATTCAACCAGACCTTGAAAGGCATGATCAAGGGTCTAACAGAACCCATGAGGCATAAGTGGGACGTCCTCTTGCCATGCCTACTCTTTGCATACAGGGAGGTGCCTCAGAAGTCTCTTGGGTACAGCCCCTTTGAGCTCCTCTATGGCCACCCTGTCAGAGGACCTCTGAGTTTGGTAAAGGAAGGCTGGGAGGCGGCTCCCAGGAAAACTCCCCAGGATGTATTTAGCTACATGCTGGCCTTTAGAAACCAAACTGCCCGCTTCAGGAAACTCGCTCAGGCGAACCTAGAAGCAAGCCAGGAAGAAATGAAGAGATGGTATGACCAGAACGCCACTCTGGTCGAATTTCAACCTGGGCAGAAAGTGTGGGTCATGGCCCCAGTGGCACCTTGTGCCTTGCAGGACAAGTGGACTGGGCCATATGAGGTAAAGGAGCGCAAAAGTGACGTCACCTACCTGGTGGATTTGCAGGCTCCAAGGAACCCTTTGAGGGTCCTTCACGTGAACCGCCTCAAGCCCCACTTCGAGAGGTCCGAAGTGAGTATGCTCTTGGCGACAGATGATGGGGTGGAAGAGGAGAGCGAGCCTCTTCCTGACCTCCTGTCTACCAAGGAGCATGATGGGTCAGTAGAGGGTGTGATCCTCTCCCCTACTCTGACTCAGGAGCAGCAGGGGGACTGTCGCCAGTTGTTGGGACAGTTCGCCCCACTGTTCTCTCTGACCCCCGGTGTTACTCACTGGTGTACCCATGACGTGGACACTGGTGACAGCCCTCCTGTGAAGCACAAGATTTACAGGTTGACTGACCGGGTCAGAGCCAGCATCAAGGAGGAGGTCTCTAAGATGTTGGCGTTAGGGGTGATTGAGCCCTCCCACAGTCCTTGGGCCAGCCCAGTGGTCTTGGTCCCAAAGGCTGCGGCGCCCGGTGCCACTCCAGAACTCCGGTTTTGTGTGGACTACCGTGGGCTCAATGCCGTCACCAGGACTGACGCGCACCCCATCCCCAGAGCTGATGAGCTCATTGATCGGTTGGGAGCTGCCCGGTTCCTCAGCACGTTTGATTTGACGTCTGGGTACTGGCAGATTGCCTTAACCGATGGGGCCAAGGAGAGATCAGCATTCTCAACCCCAGAAGGTCATTACCAATTCCGGGTGATGCCATTTGGGTTGAAGAATGCCCCTGCCACCTTTCAGAGGTTGGTCAATCAGGTGTTGGCCGGGCTGGAGGATTTCAGTGCCGCCTACCTGGATGACGTTGCTGTGTTCAGTTCCAGCTGGGAAGAACATTTACAGCACCTTGAGAAAGTGTTGAGGGCTCTGCAAGGTGCAGGCCTCACAATCAAGGCCAGTAAGTGCCAGATCGGGCAGGGTTCTGTGGTGTACTTGGGACACCAGGTAGGAAGTGGCCAGGTGGCGCCCCTACAACCCAAGATTGACACCATTCTGGCTTGGGAACCCCCCCAAGACCCAGACAGAGGTGAGAGCCTTCTTAGGTCTCACCGGTTACTATAGGAGATTTGTTAAGGGCTATGGCACCATCGTTGCCCCCTTAACAGAGCTGACCTCTAAGAGGCAGCCCAGGAAAGTGATCTGGACTGAGTCCTGCCAGAAAGCTTTTGATGCCCTGAAGGCAGCCATGTGCACGTTGCCCGTGCTCAAGGCACCTGACTTCTCCAAAGAATTTGTCGTGCAGACTGACGCTTCAGAGCATGGTGTGGGAGAGGTGCTCTCACAACTGAACGAAGAGGGCCTGGATCAGCCTGTAGTCTTCCTTAGCAGGAGACTACTTCCCAGGGAACAGAGGTGGAGTGCCATAGAAAGGGAAGCTTTTGCTGTGGTCTGGGCACTGAAGAAGTTGAGACCATACCTGTTTGGGACTCACTTCCGGGTTCAGACAGACCACAGGCCCCTCAGATGGTTGATGCAAATGAGGGGTGAGAATCCAAAACTGCTGAGGTGGTCCATCTCCCTACAGGGAATGGACTTTACGGTGGAACACCGTCCTGGTACAGAACACGCCAACGCAGATGGTCTGTCCAGCTTCTTCCGCCTTAGTGAAGAGAACTCCAATGGGGTTGGGTAGCTCTCCCTACTTTCAGCTGGAGGGGACATGTGTTAGACTTGGCATCTTTTGGCGTGTTTCCCCTGACTTTTTGCTTTCTGACCTCCCGGTTTTGACTCTGTTTTTGCTGATGTAATGATTCTGCGCACTTTCCTCACTGCTGTCCAGTGGGAAAGTGCAAGTGCTCCTGTATAAAATGCGTTATGGATTGGTGTTTCCATGATTGGCCTATTTGGTTTATTTGTCAGTCCCTTGTAAAGTGCACTGCGAGTGCCAGGGCCTATAGACCAGATGCTGTTGGTGGGCTGCAGCACTGGATTGTGCCACCCACGCAAACAGCCCGTAAAGTGGAACTCGGACCTGCCATCGCAGAGCCTGTGCGCAGCCTGGGGCTGCCATGTCGACTTGGCAAGTGCACACACTTGCAAGTCCCTAAACCTTCCCTTTGCTACATGTTAGTCACCCCTAAGGTAGGCCCAAGGTACCCCTGTGGGCAGGGTGCGGTGTATGCGAAAGGTAGGACATGCCCGGGTGTGTGCGGCATGTCCTGATAGTGAATTACAGCCTAGTTCGTTTTTCACTATTGCAAGGCTACCTGTTCCCCCTAGGCCAGAACGGGCAGTTTTGATTATTACAGCTTATAATCCTAACTGACCCCGGGAACATGGTAGAAATTCGAGTTTAGTATGCCTGGACTCAGAATGATAAAATGCAGCTTTTAGTGAAGTTGGTTTTAACATTCTGTGTTTGAAAATACCACTTTAGAAAGTGGGTATTTTCTTGTCTAACCATCCAAGCCTGCCTCTGCGAGGTTGTGTATTCCGTGTCTGGAATGTGAGTGACAGGGGCTGGGGGATGCCAGGAGACAGGGTGAGTCAGCACAGGGCTGAATAGCAAGATCTACATGTAGATGGGTGGGAGGGGTCGCACCTGGGCCCTGAATAGGACAGTGCCTTCCCTCCACAATGCTGGCTCCACCTCCTGTGGGGCGTCTGATGTCCCTGGCCTACTCACTGAAAGAAGGGACGGAGACTTGTCAACAAAGTGCTCCAGAACTGGTTTGAACTAGGCAAAGGCCTCTCTGCCTTCAGAGAACAAAGGAATTTGGGATATAAATATTGGGGCCCTGACCCCATGAATTTAGATCTCGCTGGAATCAAGGAACCTGCCAAGACGAAGAGCTGGAAGAGCTGCCAGGAGGAGTACTGCCCCTTTGCTGTGTTGTTGCTTTGTTGGGTTGGCCTGCAGCTGCTGCTTCTGCCTTGGGCAGTGAAAGGACTGAACTTTCTACAAACTTGTGCTGAGTATCTCCAAGGGCCTGAAACCGAGCTGGCCTCCTGTTAAGAAGTCTCAGGGACTACAAAGACTTCACAAGCCTCTGGGTACCGCTTCTGGAACGCTGTTTCAGTCGCCACAGAGGAAGGGAACTGCAACCGACTCCGTCAACCGAATCCATCCCTGGCCGGTGACCTGTTTGCACCGCAGACCGCATCGCCCCGCTTCGCATCGCAACCCTGGTCTCACCGTGGGCGACGTCCGACGCCGCCAACATCGAGCCGCTGCTTGCACCCTGACCTGTGGGCACCGCAGTTCGCATCGCATCGCTTCACTGAACCAACCGGACCCGACCGACGCGGTCGCTGCAACTGGCTCAAGAGTCGTGACCGCACCGCATTTGGGGCACTGCTCGCACGTCTGCGACGCACCGCTCCGACTCGCACCGCTGTCCGACGCCAGCTCCCGCATTCCGGCTTGGTCGCCTGCATCGCAACCTGTCAGCACCGCATCGAGCATCGTCTCACCCTGCATCGCACGCCTTGGACTCACCGACTCCGTCTGCACGACGCTCATCGAGCCGCTGCCTGCACCGCATCGAGGGACACCGCCCCTTGCATCGCTCCGTCTTGCACCGCAACCGCGACGAACGCCGACCGGCTCGTACACTCCGTACCAGCCACAACGAGAAAGGTACTGTAACCGAGTCTGTTCATGACTCTGCTGGCCCGTATCGACGCGGTCGGCTGGAACTGTTAGACTCTGTGGTTTTCAGCATCGCGGTAGGCTCGGACGGAGCTACCGACTCGTACGAACTTTGCTTTTGTGCTATTCCGGCAAAGAAGAAGTTACCGTATCAAGCATTCATTCGTAAAGTATAGTATTGTGGATTTTTGTCGTAATTGGTCTTGTCTTGAGTATATAAAATATTGGTTATTTTTCTAAACTGGTGTGGTGTCCGTTTGTAGTGCTTACACTGTATTACTGTTGGTTATGTGCAAATGCTTTACACACTGCCTCTGAATTAAGCCTGACTGCTCGTGCCAAGCTACCACGAGGGTGAGCAGGGGTTACTTCACGAGTGTAACACCCTTACCCTGACTAGGAAGAAGGGTCCCTACTTGGACAAAGGTGCAAGCCCTTGCCAACTAGAGATCCCATTTCTAACAAAGACTATTTCATTTATGACTGTCTGGCACAAGGTTTAAAGAAGTTAAGGACATTTTACATCTTAATGTGGGGCTCAACATATTTCGGCATCTGGGTAAGTCAACGCCATCTCCTCCTCCTGCTTCAACACCCTCCGCATGCTCCGCAGGATCTACAAGTGGATCCCCACCAAAACGAGAAGAACGGTCACCCAGGCCCTCGTCAGCACCAGGTTGGACTACGGAAACGCCCTCTACGCAGGAACTTCGGCCAAACTCCTGAGACGGCTGCAACGCATCCAGAACGCCTCTGCACGTCTGATCCTCGACATCCCCCGCCGCAGCCACATCACACCCCACCTGAGAGACCTGCACTGGCTCCCCGTCAACAAGAGGATAACCTTCAAGCTCCTCACCCACGCACACAGAGCACTCCACAACACCGGACCAGCATATCTCAACAGACACCTCAGCTTCCTCACCCCCACCCGCCAGCTCCGCTCCACCGGCCTCGCCTTCGCCCCAGTCCCCCGCATCCAAAGAACGACTGCCGGTGGCAGATCTTTCTCCCACCTCGCCGCCAAGACCTGGAACACCCTCCCCACTCACCTACGGCAGACCCAAGACCTACTGACCTTCAGAAGACTCCTCAAAACCTGGCTCTTCGAGCAGTAGCAGCACCCCCAACCCCCAGCACCCTGAGACCCTCACGGGTAAGTAGTGCGCTTTACAAGTGATATGATTGATTGATTGATAAAGGTCGTACTTCTTCAGGACCATGGCACCCGGATTAACAGTACTTTGTTTATAGTACACACTGATGAATTAACGTACTATCAAGAAAAAAGTATATAGGCACTCATGCAGCTGTGCCAACAAGGTAGCAGTATCCCCACAACTTTTCTGAAAGGATAACAATACAGTTATCAATAAACATGTTCTAAGTCAAAGTGTGTATTAGAACTGTCATCCTTACGGAGGTCTTCCCCCAGACGTTTTGCCTGCTTACCTCCACTTTTTGCTGTATCTTTTTGTTGGCCTTAGGACTCTGAGCACTTTACCACTGCTGATCAGTGCTAAAGTGCATGTGCTTATAACCTAAACATGGTGACATTGATGAATACACCATTGGCATATTTAGTTTACTTATAAGTCCCTTGAAAAGTGGTATACCATATTCCTAGGGCCTGTAATCTGAAAGGCTACTAGTGGGCCTGCAGCATTGATTGTGCCACCCACCCAAGTAGCCTTTCAAACCTGTTTTAGGCCTGCCATTGCAGAGCCTGTGTGTGCAGTTTACTGCATTTAAAAACCACTTGCCAAGCCTTAGACTCCTTTTTTATTTCACATAGTCACCCTAAGGTAGGCCCTAGGTAGCCATCAGGGCAGGGTGCTGAGGGGCGTGGCCAACAGGGGCAGCATGGCGGACGCGTTCTGAGAACGCTCCGTCGCTCGTCCCCGTAATCCGGCACATTTATCTGTGATAGCCGGCATCCACGATCAAAGGATGGTGACTCGGTGCTGGTGAGCCCCCGGGTTGACGGCGGAGACGGTAAAGTGCCCCGGAGAGCGAGAGGAACGAACTACGGAGGAGCGCCGGAGAGCTTCACAGTGATCGCGGCCGTCTTCGGAAGGGCGGAGCATCGGTGACTGGTCCTCGGCCTCGCGAAGGGACAGCGTGGCGCCCCGGCCAGGGTGCGGCGCGAGCTGGAGAGTTACAAAGCCGCCCTGCGGGGCATGAGAGGAGCTCCGCAGCCGGCACTGAGATAGCTGGAGATCTGACGGCAGCCACCCATGGGAGCGCCGGTGAGCGGGGGAGGGGGCCGCATTACATCGTCCGCATCCCGCACTTGGGGCTGGATTCCATGCTTTGGCCTGAGCTGTTGGTGCATGCTGAGACCCCATGAGCCCGGGGGTGCGACAGCACGGGTGCGGAGCCACCCAATCCTTTACCACGGAGAACGGCGTGGGGGCCTGGCCTGCTAGCACTTGAGAGACAGTGCTCGCTCTAGAGCTGTGGCCGCCGGAGGAAGGGCGCTGGCTTCTTACGCGTTAACAATAGATGGTGTGGGGGTGCCTGCAGCTGGACCACATACAGCGCTGAAGGTGCGCAATTTCTACAGAAGAGGAGGGGGGGACCCCCCAGTTAGACGGTGAGGAGGTGTCTGTGGTTGCCCCGAGAAGGCCTTCGCAGAGGAGGAACTGAGCTGCCGCACAACGCGACATAGAGGCAGAGTGGGCCTCTGATGAGCGATCGTGTGGGCCGCCCTAGGTAATAGTACAGATAGCACCACAACTAGAAGCGGTGGCACCAACGAGGAGGGTGCTGATCAAGGTACCACATGTGTGACCCAGCGGGCTGTGGTCTACGTCTGTAATTGACACGGCCTAGCGCTGATCTGAGGGACGCCGTGCCTGGTGACTTTATGGACTGTGCTTGGACTGTACGCACTGATGGGGCGCACCAGGGGGACTGGGTCGAGGACCTCCTCGCAGGCACCAAGTGCTAGTGATGCTGACCTGCAGCAGCCGGGGAGTGAGCGAACGGCTTCCGATGATCGCTTGGACGCCATTTTACAGGCCATTGAACGAACCAGCGCGTCCATGGAAGCTAAGTTAGATAAGGTGGCGCTGGATCTTAACTTGCTACACGCAGATCATCGAAATCTGAAGGACCGGGTTGCTGCTGTGGAACAAGAGATCGCTGAATTGAAGCCAGCCACGGTGTTTCAGGAGAAGCAGCAGAAGTAAGTAAGTAAGTAAACATTTGTAGAGCGCATGGTTACCCGAAGGCATCCCAGCGCTAGAACGCTCACGAATGCCCACAAAGTCCGGATTAGGTACCTAGAGGACCGTGTTGAGGATGCAGAAGGCCGCTCGCGACGGAACAACGTCCTCCTGATTGGGCTGCCGGAAGGTGCGGAGGGCAGGATGCTGCTACCTTTCTAGAAACATGGCTTAAGACTATTCTGCCAAGCTCTGTATTTTCACCATTCTTTACCATAGAGCGGGCCCACAGGGTTCCGGGCAGGAAGCCGGTCCCTGGTGACAGAGCGCGTCCACTCATCTTCAGACTCCTGCATTTTAGGGATCGGGATGTAATCCTTCGAGAGACCAGGAAACTGGGTAACATCCAATACGAGAATGCTAAGGTGCTGTTCTTCCCAGACTATACTATGAAGGTTCAACGCCAGTGGGGATCATTCTTATTCCCTGATGTTCCCGGCCCGGCTCCGAGTTGTTTCGGATGGGAAATCTAGATTCTTCGATACGCCCCAGGATGTTTGGGATTGGCTAGAGACGTCGGGCCGGTATTCTGGTCCAAGACCTGCGGGCACTGCTGCGACATGGACTGGGGAAGCTGGTGGTAAAGGACCTCGACGACGGCGGACTGGTAGGCGGCTCCTGGGGTCGGCGGGGATGCCAGGCCCGGACCAGATCCGTAGGGAGCGACAGGAAGTGGTCCGCATTGCGGAACAAATGGCGGAGACAGCGACACCAGAGGATAAAGCGGACACTTCCTTTCATTCGTCGGGGGAGGGGAGGTTCCTCGAAAGCAGACTCATCTGATAAGGCGTCTATGAGAATGCCGGACGTTACACCGCAGACGGCGGATGGTATTGTATGAGTATGCTGGATATAGAAGTAGATTTTCTGAATGCTGTGCTCCTGCTGCTGTATGGACTCCTGGTTATTCCTAATGTATATGTCCTATTATGTCGCCGGTTGGAGGGGGATGATGTGCCGAGGATGTCTTTACGTCCCGGGGGTGGGTCACTGGTGCGGGGGGAAATCTTCTGTTTGATTTTAGCATTGGCAATGCCATGATAGCGGCTTAAGGGGGACTTGGTGGGTATACCCTGTATGGTGACGCAACCCCTTGTTTTCCCCATACTTTCGGGGCTGGTAGGACGTGTGGCTGGGTTGCTGTACGATATGTTTAGACGACACCCCTCTGTTTTGGGGGTTGCCCTTATACGGTTCTTTCATTCCCTAGTTAGCTTTTCCCATTCCCCTTTGGCTGCGAGAATGTGTGTGGGGGTACTTGAAACTGTTGGGATGCATATCCGACCGCTTATTACTGGGACACGGGTGGAGGGAGCCACTAACCGCTGGGGTTCGCCTTCTTTTAATTGGCTATGGGTCACATGATACTTACCTGGAATGTTCAGGGTCTCCGTACACCTTCCCGTAGATACGCAGTGTACTCTTATTTAAAACGTCATAAAGTGCAGGTAGCGATGCTGCAGGAGACGCACCTTAATGTGTTAGAGGTTTCCCGGCTGCAGCACAGATGGAGAGGTAAAATATATGCTACGGACTATTCCTTGTATGCTAGGGGGGCTCTTATCTGGGTACGGCCTGGGACGCCATTTGCTCTGGATGAAGTTCTCACGGATCGGGAGGGCCAATATGTGTTGGCAAAAGGTAGATTGGATGGACGTCATGTATTACTGGGTAATGTGTATGCACCGAATGTGGATCAGGGTCAATTCTTCGGACAGTTGTCTCTTGTTTTGCGGAGGTGGTGTGGGATCCCGTGGCTGCTGGGGGGGTGATTTTAACAGTATTTTAGATGTGAGGACCGATAGATCGTTTCCCCCGCTTCAGGGTATGGCTGCCTCGGCCAATTCTGTGGTACTGAACGGGTGGGCACAGGGCTGGGGACTGATAGATGTTTGGAGACATCTTCACCCGGGGGAGAGAGTGTACTCGTTTTTCTCTGTACCTCATAACCTACATGTTAGACTCGATTGGTTCTTTGGGTCCACCTGCCTTCTTCCATACATCTCGGACTACTGGGGGCGCACACACTCCGACCACAATCCTCACTGTGTGGTGTTGGCCTGGGAGGGCGGGATCCCGGGAATCCCCACATGGAGATTGCAGCCGGCTTTGCTCGAGGACGAGGTGTTTCGGGAGTCAATCAGTGAGGCTAAAAGGGAATACTTTACACATAATGCGGGTACTGCCTCCTCCACGATGGTGGAATGGGCGGCCATGAAAGTCATCCTGAGAGGGAAGTGTTTGGGGCTGGGTTGCGGGCTGCGACAACAGGTGGCATTGGAATTGCTTGAAGCTCAGCGACGTCTGATGCCGTTAGAAAATAGGAAGGTGGTGGATGCTGGGGGATTGGCTGACCTGGAGGAAGCACGCAAGAAACATGTGGCACTCCTGGACCAACAGCGCTGTCTCAATTTTGCTGCGCACTCCACGTCGGTGCATGCTAAGGGGGATCGCTCGGGACCCATTCTCGTGTGGTTAATCAGACAGGAACAATCAGGGGGTTTAATCACGTCTCTGCGCTCCTCAGATGGGGATCTTAGGTACACACAGCTGGAAATCCATGGTGAACTGTCTGCACACTTTGCACAATTGTATAAAGCGGGCCCACAGGCCTCTGAGGGGGCGATTAATCAGTTTTTAGACGGCCTTTCGTTCCCAGTTCTGTCGGGGGAACAGCAGAAGGAACTAGAGGCTCCACTCACGCTAGAGGAGGTTCGAGGCACGATCAGGGCGTTGCCGTCGGGGAAGGTCCCTGGCCCTGACAGCTTCCCACATGAATTTTACAAGTCGTACGCAGACTCTTTCAGTCCACAGCTGCTTAAAGTCTACACAGAGGCGCTCGAAGTCCTTGCCCTCTCTGCCTCAATGACAGAAGCTACATTGATCACGCTCCCTAAGCCAGGCAGGGACCCCACCTCCTTGGGGGCTTATCGGCCCTTAGCGCTTCTGAATGGGGATTACAAGATCCTAGCAGGCGTTCTGGCTAATAGATTAGCACCATTGATCCCTCCTTTAGTTCATCAAGACCAAAATGGGTTCGTTCCGGCCCGCAACACATCACTTAACATACGGCGGCTGTTTAGGGTGATGCGCTGTGCTACCAAGGACTGGCCAATGGCCGGCTGTGTTGTATTGGACCTGGAGAAGGCCTTTGACACAGTCGAATGGCCTTTCATGTTTGCTGTGCTCCGCCATTTCGGGTTTGGCACTTACTTTTTGAGTCTTATCAAGCTATTATACGGGGCTCCCACGGTTCGGCTGCGGTCCGATACTCTCTTCTCTGATCCTATACTGATAGAGCAGGGGACCCTTCAGGGATGCCCCCTCTCCCCTCTAATTTTCGCTCTGGTGATTGAACCGCTAGCAATGGCGCTACGTGCCTCGGCGTCGTACTGGGGGATATGTCTTGGGGACGGTATCCATGCAATTTCGCTTTATGCAGATGACATTCTGTTATATGTCAAGGACATTCTTGCGATCCCCCAAGTCATTCCCGCTACTTTGCGGTCTTTCGCCTCCCTATCTGGGCTGAGGGTACACTGGGGTAAATCATGTCTGTATCCTTTTCACCCTGCTACGGAAGACCCGAGTTGGGAGGTGGACGGGACGATAGTGCAATGGCAACCTGTGGCGTTTAAATATCTGGGGATTCGTACCTACCATAGTGATCAAGATCTTTTAGACGGCAACATCACGAGGGCGGACACAGCGTTAAAATCCCAGATTGAATTCTGGAAAACGCTTAATCTTTCGGTCATCGGGAGAGTGGAGTTAAAAAAAATGGTCATGTTGCCACGTCTCCTTTATTATTTTGCTAATTTGACACTCCAGCTACCTGTGTCCTTTTTCCGCTCTTTGGAGAGGATCGTTCGTGATTTTGTTTGGAATAATTCACGGTGCAGGGTGGCGTTGGTAAAGTTGTACCTACCTCGCTCAAAGGGAGGGCTGGCTCTACCCAATCTAGAGCACTATTTTCTGGCATCGCAAATCCTGTGGGTGGCGGAACTACATCTATCAGACTCGGCGGAGCGTGACACCCCGTATTCTTTGGACAAGATTCTTTCCATATTTCACCCCTGTAATAGATCGAATGAGCCTCTCCCGTTGCTAGTCTCGACGGCACTGAAGTGTTTTCGGAGGGCGCTGCGTCTTACCAGACGCGTTACACCATATGCGCCTGTAGTGCCTTTATTAGGTATGCTGACCATGCAGGGGCATGTGCGCAGTTCTGATTTGACTGAATGGGAGGGAGCAGGCATATCCACTTTGGGGGATCTCTACGGAGAGGGCGCATTGCGGACCTTCCTAGCTATTATGGAAGAAGATGGGGGGTCTCCGGGCCAATTCCTAAATCATGCCTCCTGGATGGCCGCGATGACGCGCTGGTGGGGCGATGTTGCGCAGGAACTTCTGACGCATCTTATGGTGCAATATGTGCACGTTTTGGGTACGGGACGCCACCTGGTAAAATGGTTTACAGAGTCAATTAGGGAACATACTTTGACGGACTTAACACCGCTGAGAGCTAAGTGGGAGATTGACCGAGGAAGGCCCTATTTGGAAGAAAAAAATGGTCCATGGTCTTGGAAAGCCCCAAACAGGTCCCCAGAAATGCTCATTTTCGATTGATACAGTTTAAATTGTCCATAGGGCTTATCTTGCCCCGGACAATATTAATCGATATTTCCATAGACAAGATGCGTGTTGCCCGTGCTGTAGGATGACGGACGCGGACCTCCTGCACATGCTCTGGGCCTGCCCCGCTTTGCATGTTTACTGGGAGGGGGTGTTTGAAGCATTGGCCACGTGTACGGATAGGGAAGTGCCAAATACATGGGAGACCTGCATTACTGGTGTCTTCCCCAGAAACAAAAAGCACAAAGCATCCACTTGGTTTTTGGATCTGGGTTTTACGGTGGCCAAGCGACTGATCACCCGCCGTTGGAAGGCGGCAGAACCCCCGCCAACTAAAGCTTGGTTTCTGTCCATGTTGAACTGGGTGAAAGCGGAAGCGGTTTCATTGGTTCAGGAAGATACGATGGGACTGCGTAAATTCCCTATTTCCGCTGCATGGAATACCATGTTGTGTGCGTTACAAGGGCTGTTGCTGCCGGATGACCAAACAGATGTTCCCACATCGGACACATAGAGCGTTATCCCTGCGTGGGTCTGTGGCATGTGTTTTGAATTGCTGTGTGGCCGGGGTCCCTCCCGCCCCCCCACTGGATGGTCATCTCTCCTAACAATCTAGATGTGCAGCTATAGGATAATTGATGGGTCCCCCCTTCGGACTCACGGGGTCTGTATCTCCTCCCACACCTCTTTGCGGCCCCTATTTCCCTTCCCGCCCCTTTTCCGGCAGTTTTTTCCCATTTTAGGGATATGTGTTTTTATTTTTCTAAAATTGTTTGGCTTTCTGAACAGATTAATGTGAAATGGCGGAGTGAAGCCATAAGTGTTGAATATTTGTGATTGACAAGTATTGTTTAAATACAATTTTCTTTATTGTACCATAATGTGATGACGCAGCATTCTGATTGGCGGGTAGAGGTTATTTGACTAATGGGAAATGCTATATGCTAATTTCAGACATGCAAAATTGACAAATGTAATGATGTCGGTGTACAGCTACTATATGATTTAGACCTCATTCTTTTCTCTACTAGCTTTGTATGGTGCTCTATACGATGATGCACTTTCTCCTGTATATGTTCGCGAATCTTTAATAAACAGATCAAGCAAAAAAAAAAAATCAGGGCAGGGTGCTGTGTAACTAAAAGGTAGGATGTAGGAAAGTAAGATCTGATTTTATTGTTTCCCCCACTTTTTGCCTGGTGTCAGTGTGTTTTTGACTTAGTCTGCTGGGATCCTGCTAATCAGGACCACAGCAACTGTGCTCTCTCCCCCAAATTGGCTGTGGTAAGTACTTTTGTACCTCCACAATTGGCTACTGGTGTACCCTTATAAGTTCCTAGTATATGGTACTAAGGTACCCAGGGCATAGGTACACCAGGGGTCTCCCATGGGCTGCATCATGTATTATGCCACCCATGGCAGTCCACTTAAACTGTGACTACAGGCCTGCCATTGCAGTTTGTGTGAGTTGGTGCTAGCACCTCTCACCACAGATATAGGTTTCCTTATATCTGAGGTCACTGCACTTAAAACCTATAAGTCATGCCTATGGTAGGCCCTTCAGTCCTGAGGGTAGGGTGCCCCTGCTTGAGCAGGACACACCTACAAACCCCGGAGTTGATTCTCCAGGCTTTGTAAGTGCTGTCATCCATTGTAAGGTATAAGTGGACATCAGTTGTTACAAGATGTCTAACTATATAATGGCTGCACCTAACTCAGTCATGTTTGGTATCAAACATGTTGGAATCATACCCCAACACCGATTCCGGTGCTGGAAGTATGATCCCATGTACTGGGGGGCTCCTTAGGGGATCCCCTGTACCAGCCTTTCAGGGTCTGCCAGCAAGCTAGTGCTGGTGCCATCCACAGACACGATTCTGCCCTCCTGCTGCTCAGCTGAGCTCAAGCAGGCGAAGGTAGAACAATAGGTTTCCTTTCACAGGGAGATGGGACCACCTTCCAGACAGGACTTAGTGTATTGGGCTGGCGTGGGGGCTTTTGCAGCGCCATCAGACTGCATTGAAGGGCCCATTTGGTGCCCTCCATGCATACTCCGGTTTGAGCCAATTCAGGAAACCTTGGTTCCCGCTCTGGCGCAAAACTGGACAAAGGACATGGGAGGATCCTCCCCTCTGTCCAGCACCTCCTCTGGGAGGTTGTTCGTGGGACAAGACTCAACCCTGAAACTACATCGCTCTTCAATCGTCTGGACACTTGTACTTCGTTGGACTTTGACTGGAACCGAGTCTGCACCAAGGAAGACTCCTGCTGCTCCTAGTCTCGCTGTTCGTTAAGTCTTCTTCGTCGTCTATGTGTGTGCTTCATCCAGGTTCTTCAATAGACCTGTGGGCATCAAGGACACCTGAAAAAATCTCCCTTGGAGTGAAGGAGTCACTCTCCTGCATCTGCAGGCACCGCAACAAAGCTGACCTGTCTGCTGCTCCTGTCGTCCTACGGATTTCCTGAGGCTCAGCAACACAGGTGGTGGTTCTCCAACTCCTTTGAGGCCTGACCTGTCCTGTCCTGCTATTTTGAGGCCATTACCCCTCGTTGGAACCGCTGGGTCCGAACCCCTGTGCATCGCGTTGACCTTCTGTTGCCAAGGCTTTTTGGCTCTGCACTCCAGAGATCTTCGGGCTACAAGAAGCTCCAGCCTCCAGCATCTCTTCCCTCCAAGCTCAGGTCCTCACCGCATCCTCTGCACCGTGGGCCTTTTTTAGGTCTCGCCTAGGCAGCGCGCATGCGCTGCACTAGGAGATGACCTTTAGAAATTGGTCAGCTCTTTTCAAGCACTCGTGCTTGTGCTGGCATCCACCTTGCGGGAGCGAGCAGCTCGCTCCCGCAAGGTGGATGCCAGCACAAGCACGAGTGCTTGAAAAGAGCTGTTTGCATTTGCATTTGCCTGCTCTCCCGCTGCAGCTGCATTCCTCGCTTTCAATTTTGCCGCCACTCGGTCGCGCTTGTTTTGGGGGGTGTTTGGAAAGTCATTACGAAGAGCGTCTGTGTTTCTCTAGAGGTTGCGTTTAAATATACTTTGTGCTTCATAAAGCATTCATGCGCTCTTTCCGTTTGTTTTGAGGTCGCGTTTTAATCCGGGGTGTGTTGTATTTTGCTCTGAAAGTGTGCCTTAAGCAAGATTGAATAGGGCATGCGCTAAAATGATTACATGTGCAGGCGAATGAATGTCTGAATACAGGCAAGTATTACATTTAGCCCGAAAGCATATGCAAACAAGGACAATGCCGTTCCTCCTGCGCTCGTTTTGTAAACTTTATTTTAGTGTTTTTAGCACTTCCACGGATCGCTGCCCCAGACAGCTGCTTGGTAGGTGAGGGGGAGGGCCAGCAGCGCGGACAGCCCTTTTCACATGGACATGCTGAGGTGCACACAGTTCCCCGGAAAGTCTGCTGCATATTCCGGGCTTAGGAGATCAGCAGTTCAGAGTGCTCCAGCAGGGGCTGAGTGAGGCACGTTTTCCCGTCACCCTCCCCCATGCACCTCAATTAAGTTCCTTTCAGAAAACAACTACTAGTGCTTCCGGTCCACCCAGGGATGTAAAACTGATTACCGATGCATCCCACACGAAATGCTTATGTGATCAATGCTCTACTTTAGCCATTTTGGCTCAGCAACAGAAAGAAATAGTAAGTACCAGTGGGAAATCTGGTTTAAAGCATAGGCACGAAGCAGGATGTGCCATCGTCCGTGGTGTATTTTAGCTGACTGGTGAGGCGGGGAGAGAGCAGTTATTCAAAATAACAAGGTTGCAGAAACATGCGTACCTTCTGCTACCCAGCCGTGCTAAAACGATTCCAGATCTTGCGCTAGGAACAATTCCCACCCAGTTAAATTCAGTGCAACTCCGGATTCATACTCGTGTGATATTAACACCATTGGAGAAAAAAAACTGAGCATGCAGCTCCAACAGTCATGCTAATGGATGCTTCAAGAGATGCGAGCCTTGTCATGAATTAGCCGGCTTCTTCAGTTGCCAGTGCAACCAGAGCCCTAGTTGTTCACTGCCGTTCAGTGTTAACAAGGCGCGGTACGAGTGCTTTATGCAAATCCGTGCATTCCATTCAGTGTCCAGGGGAGAAAGCTCCTAGACAGAAAATCTGTGAGAAATTATGCACCTTACAGTTCCAAGATGGCTACTCACTGCAATGTGAACAGAGCGACCCATCTTGCAATGGTAGGTGCAAAGTACGCCATTGATCTGCTGGGAGACAGCAATATGTTTCCTGTCATCCATGCTACTTTCTTGAATTTATCTTGCATAAGCTTGAATGTTTGATTATTTTTCGTCAGTGGGTGAGTGGCTGAATGCAAGTGTCAGTAAGTGGAGAGAATAGATGCATGAGTGCAAGGATCATTGAGTGGATGGAGTGAATAGATGTATGAATAAATGGATGCTTGAGTGCAAGAATGAGTAACAAAGCGCATGTATGAGGAGTTCAAGGTTCAAGTCTTTCTCTCTATACTTGGTCAATAACCTTAATATCCCTGACTTTTCCCAGTCACTTTCCCTGCCGTCTTAACGGCAGCACCCGAGTGACCACACATGACCCCTCTCAGGATACTGGAAGCACATGGCACATGACAAATCCATTATTGGGTTGCACAAAAATATATATGCAGCGTTAAAAAGTAGAAATTGAACTCCGGCGCTAGTAAATCTTCAAAATGCGGGACTTCATCTTTTTTTTTTGCTTTTGTCATTTTTTGTGCATACGGGGTGACAGTGGCAAGACCAAAATATGATCAAATTATTTCTTGAGTGCCTGTTACAGTTGAAATCCACTTAGCCGAACCATGTTTTTTGAGGTTCCAGAACTTACTTGTTCTTGGTGCCATTGATTTACCACAAACTGCCCTTAAAGTGCTGAATGGCTAAACACTTATAAGGTCCCAAAGGCGAGACCTATTGGCTATGCCAATGCTTGTTCTTAGTGAGCTGCTCGAGGTCCTCTTGCGACTCCTGTGCCTTTGGCCTGTGAGACCTCCTGAGGGTCTTCAACTGCTTCAGTGGGCTCCCCTGCTTGCTCGGGCCTGCTGCTGACTCTCCTGCTGTTGGTGAGTCCCTTGGACCTTGCTGGTCCCAACGTTGCTCCTTCTTCGTTCTCCATGCCAGTTGCGGCTACCAAGGCTTGTTGGTGCTCCTGCCGGACATCAACCACCTAGTCAGCGACATCCGACGCAGGACAGCTCGTGCATGGCTTCTGGTGTTCCTCAGTGTCGCTTGGTCCTCACAGCTGCAGCGACATGGTCACCGCCGACTCTTCTGAACCTCCCAACATCGGTGGGCATTGTGTCTTCGTGCCTCCTAGTCACTCCTGAGTGGCATAAACTCTGTCCCCTCAGCTTGCAGGTTCTTCACTTACAGAATCGACCCTTGTATTCCACCGGACTTCTTCATTGTTTTCTCCAGAGGCATTTTCTTCCAAGTCTTGTATTGTTGTCTACAGAGGTTTCTGACATCTCTTCACCCCTATGCACCTGGCTTCCCTGGAGTAGGTAATCTTGTCCCTGGGGCATCCACGGGTGGGGTGGCTCTCCATCCTTCCATCCTCCAATGGAATTCTTCAGGGTCCTCTTGGGAAGGGTCCTTAGCCTGCAAAACTGCAACTGCGACTTCTCTATTGACTTCCATTGGTCACGCGGCTGTGTTCTCACTCTGTACACAGCCTCCCTGGGGGTCCTGGGTACTTACCTTGGGTGGTTCCTTGTGTCTCCGACTCCTCTGGATCTTCTGGTCCAAGTCCCGTCCTCCTTTTACAGTTCGCATTCCACTTTCTTAGAATATGGTTCGGTCTCCCCCAGGAGACCCCTGTATTTTGTGCTACTTACCTTGTTGCATTCGAAGTACTCTTGTGTATTGTGTTGATATCTCCGGGTAGGAGATATACCAATGTGTTAGTGAGTGTTGTGTAATAAAAAGAAGTATTTTTATATAAACACTGTGTGGTTCTTTTAATTTAACTTACACTAAAAGATTAAACTGGTAAAGCAAGCTGCTTAACACTCCGTCAAATTAAGCCTGAAGGCTGCTCTCCACATCTACCTATTTGAGAGCTTTCTATGGTTATCAAAGACCACTAAAATCACCATAAGGGCTTCCTGGATTAGTGCAAGGTGCATCACATAAGTAAGCGTGTGGCATATACTAAGCCAGCCTCCTACATTGAACATAGAAACATTCCGAATTTAGCCATGCAACTAATTCAGAGATGCATTCACTGTGACCTCACTACATTGGCCCAGAATCAGTGTGTTGGTACCAAGGTGCCGATAATAGAGATAAATAACAATACCACGGAGAACATTATGTATCAAGTGTGATAAATAGCACCTATTATGACTTTCTGGGGAATAACATGCAGATTGTAGGTGCTTAGGGGACTAAAATCTGGATAGTACGGTAAATATTGTACACTTTTCCCCTAGTAAAATACTGTAATGTTTGACTTGCCGAAAGGTCTCAAATGGTGAGTTGTTTAATGCATCTGGTAAATAACAGATGTGGGAAATACCACCCAACTTGTAACACAGTTCCAGCTTCATCTGTGGCGTACAACAGGTGGATAACAGGTTGATTCGGGCGATCAAAACTAAGGAATTGTATGAGCTGCATATCCCACAATTCTGACTGTCTTTCACAGAGTATACAGAAGTTTGCTCCAACAACACCCACGCTCAGCTCCTCTTTGAAATTCTTGATTTCTTCTTTATTAGCTGCCACAGGAGTCATTTGTCAATCTAACCCGGATGAAATAGCAGACAAGCTGGCATGGTAAATGCTAGGAAGCTGCCTGCAGTCAGCCTGCAAGGCCCTCTTGGAAATACCAACAAGCAACGACAAAGCCGATAGGCATTACAAATGTAAACAAAGCCATTAACAAAATGCTGTTTGCATACATTGGACGTA
The DNA here is from genome assembly GCA_963921515.1 of Calotriton arnoldi. Lineage (NCBI taxonomy): Eukaryota > Metazoa > Chordata > Amphibia > Caudata > Salamandridae > Calotriton > Calotriton arnoldi. The sequence continues at coordinate 6,713,228 of CAWUFW010000017.1, forward strand.
CAAATCTTGTTTAGCACATTAAAGCCTGTCCTGTTGGTTTTGTCATTGCTGGAATAAAGTAAAAAATGATTTCTTTTATGTGTAGAATACGTATGGGAGGAAAAGAAAGCTGCATATGGCAAACAATGTAGTTGAGTTTATTTTCCAGACATAGAACAGCCCCTCATGCATTCTAATCGAAACACTTCCTAGAAGGCGGAATGATAACATCGCCAGCTGACAGCATGAGGCGAGAGAGTAATACCCCTCTGGGTGGCTCTAAAGCCCACTCTATGCATATGTTAAAGAACTGGCAACAAAATGTCATCCAGACAGCTGCACTGTGAAGCCAGACTTAAGAAGGGAAGTTCACCTTACCTAGATAGGCTATTAATATGAAAATATTAGAATGACCATGCACTAATATTTGGTGTATTTTGTCCTTTACTGACACATTACTTTGAGGGTCATTTAGAATAAGTGGGAAGCTGTTAAAAATCTGGTGAAATGTGTGGAAACTGTTTTCCACTGCTTTTAATGCTAATTTTGAATTCTGAGAAAAGTACTGTATTCCGTGCCTATAAGTGCCAGAACCCAAGCAAAAAGCTGGTGCTAATGCTGCACCAATATTTTGCCGAAAAAGAGACAGAAACCATGCTTGCATAACTATCTCTAAATTTGCAGTAATGTCATGATAACTGGTTGTGGGAACAGTATTATGGAATTGTGGTATAACGGCAAAACATCCAACATTCTGTAAATGATTCTATTAGTGGGGCAGTGCTCCTTTCTCCCAAATAGTAAAGCAGCACAGCTCCACTGTACATGAACAGCAGAATGTATTCCAATGTATTCCCAAAAGTACTTCCATTGATGCCCGAAAAACGTCCTTCTAACTCTTAAAAGAGGTAAGCTTTTCCGTGTTGCTTGACACCTGTAAAGGACTTATAATGGCTTTCCGGGTATCACCCAGTAGCACCTCCACAGAGTTCTGGATACCAGGGGCATTGATATCTGCGAGAAGGAAGGTGGCGTTAGAAATAACAGGGACCACAAATGAGACCCTGAGGGTCACCTTAGAAATGAGGAGTGACAGGAAAAAACAGGGATTTGTTTTCCAGTTCTTCCCTGTATTTCGACTTTAGTCCCTGAGTGAGCGTCTAGGGGCAGTTAAGAGTTTGTAGGGTTCAGGGAAGAGTAGCATTAAAGGGTATTAAGGGCTTTTTATGGTTCAGGAAGGGTAGCATTCAGAAATAAGTAAAGAGTTTGCCTTGTTCAGGGAAGAGTGGAGTTAAGGGGTTTGTAATGTTCAGGGAAGGGATTGTTGAGGGGCAGCAAGGGACTTTTACGGTTCAGGAAAAAGTAGCACTAAGCGGTAGCAAGGGGTTTTTAGAGTTAAGGGAAGGGTAGCGTTAAGGGGTAGTAAAAGGTTTTTAAGTTTTAGTGCAGCATAGGGTTAAAGGTTAATAAGGTGTTTTTAGGGCTCAGGGATGGGTACTGTTAAAGGGTAGTAGGAGTCTAAATGGTTCATAGATGGGTAGCATTAAGGGGTAGAATGAGTTTGTACGGTTCATAGAAGAGTAGTATTGAGAGATGGTAAAGGGTTTTTATGGTTCAGGGATGGGTTGTGTTATGGAGTAGCAAACGTTTTATGCGGTTCAGGAATGGGTAGTGTTAAGGGGTAGTACATTTTTCTGATTTAGGTAAGGGTAGCGTTAAGGGATAGTATGGGTTTATGGAAGGGCAGCATTAACGAGTAGAAAGGATTTTGTAGGATTCAGGAAAGGATAACATTAAGAGGTAGTAAGGAATTTTAGGCAGGGTAGCGTTAAGGGAGTAGTAAGGGTTTTTAAGGTTCATGGTTGGGTAATGTTAAGCGGTAGTAAGCGTTTTTTAGGGTTCAAGGAAGGGTTTCATTAACAGGTAGTTAAGGGGTTTTAGGTTTCAGGGATGGGTTTTACTAAGGGTTAGTCAAAGGTTTGTAGGATTCAGTGAAGGGTATTTTTAGGGATTTGTAGAAAAGGGTAGCATTAAGGGCTAGTAAGAGATTTTTAGATTTCAGGGAAAGGTAGAAAAAGATCATGGTAAGAAATGTTTAAGGTTCAGGGAAAGCAGCGTTACGGCTAGTAAGGGATTCTTAGGCTGCAAGGAAGGGAAGGGCAGTGTTAAGGGTTAGCAAGGGGTTCTGGAAAGGGATGCGGTAAGGAATAGTAAAGGTTTTTTAGGGTTTAGGGACAATAGCTGTATGGGATGGTAAGAGGTTTTTATAGAGTTATAGGGGTAGGTAGCATTTAGGGGTAGTAAGGGTTTTTAGGGTTCACAGAAGGCTAGTATTAAGTGATTGCAAGGGGTCTGTGAGGTACAGAGAAGGGTAGAGTTAGGTACTGTAATGGTTTTTAGTGTCCAGGGGTGGGTACTGTTAAGGGATACTAAGAATTGCTAGAGTTCACGGAAGGGTACCATTAAGGAGCAGTAAAAGGTTTTTAGGATTCAAGGAAGGGTACCTTTAAGGAGTAGTAAGGAGTTTTTAGGGTTCAAGGAAGGGTAGCATTAAGGGTTATTTAGGGTTTTCAGGGGTAAGGGATGGGCAGCATTAAGGGATAGTAAAGGATTTGTAGGGTTCAGGGATGGTAGAGTTAAAGGGTTTATAGGGTTCAGGGAAGGGTAGCATTAAGGAATAGTAAGGGGTTTTTAGGGTTCAGGGAAGGATAACATTAACAGGTAGTAACGAGTTATTAGGTTCAATGAAGGGTTTTGTTAAGGGTTTTAAGGTTCAAAGATATGTAGCGTTAAGGGGATAAACGTTTTTAAGGGTCCACTCAAGAGTAGTGTTCAGTGGTATCTGATAGAGGCTTCTAGCCACAGATTCCTTACCTTAGAATAATTCCCAGGTGTTCGACTATATCTGGAAATTTTTCATGAGCAGCATCCCTGCGCACCAGTAGGTGGTGTCGTTCAGCTCCACGTGGCAGTGAGGTCTGGGCTGGAAGGCACATGAGCGATGCTTATATAGGCGCCACCCCAGCGCGCTGTTGTCAGTTCTTTTCTTTCCCCATCAGGCAGCACAGATCTGGAGAAAAGCTACCCCCAGTCTTTTTTGACAGACCCTTTTTCATCTTTTTCTCAAGACTTTTTCGAGACCATGTCTCCTGATGCGTCAGGATGTCCACTAGGAAAGCTGGTTTCAAACCATGAGGTGTCTGTCATCGACAGATGTTGGTGACAGACCCGAATTTGTTGTGCCGCAGGTGCTTGGAGCATGACCACAATGCTAACACTTGCATCGACTGCTGCGCCATGCACCCCAAGGCCTTGAGAGAGCGTACCATGAATCTCCTTGCCGCACGACGCTCAAGATCTGGGTCGAGAGGAAGGTCCTGAGATCGTTCGTGGAGCCCCTCAAAGCATTCATCATCGCAGTCGCAGGGAAATCGAGTAACCCACCGGCACAAGAATATCAAGAAGTCAAAGAGATCTTCAACTTCACCACATCTGTCGAAGTCATCTGATGAGCCGAGGTAGCGTCAGCATTCGAGGCCTAGCTCTGTGGCAGAGCCTGTGGCTGGCCGTCTTCACGCCTTCCAGAGTTTTCGGAAGCCGAAGCAACCCCAGGCCAATTATGAGAATTTTATGAGGCCATGCACCTCTTATTTGGGCGACCCGTCCCCGGTGGAGCTCTTTCGGGCTCAGAAGGGCCCCTACTGGTCTTCCGCCTGCGGGTTCATCCCTGGCACCAGTCTGGCCCCTTAAATCCATTTATGGATCTGGTGGGGTACCGGTCGAGCCACCTCGACCTTCCCTGGCGCCTGCGCCGACGTCCCCGGTGTTGCCGACGCCATATAGTGGCACCATCCCCAACGTCATTCACGATTTCGACAGGGAGCCGAATGGGCGTCATCTGACACCGGTTCCGGCACTGATGGGGAGAACACCCCTCAGGCCGGAGCCAGTGCCTTATTCTTCTGATCGGCCTGGACTTGGGGGCAAATGGGAGGGGTCTGAAGACCCTTCTGGTTATCAGTACCCTGTAGAAGACGTTGAGTACAACTGGTATGAGTAAATTGCAGATGCCAGTGGTTTGGACACCTCCTCAGACACTGTCTTGGTCTCTCCACCTACTGTGGCTACAAGGAGGGCACCTCATTTGTTATGGTGGTGAGGAGGGCGGCTGAGGCCCTGAACCTTCAGCTACCCTCAGTGGAAGTCAAGACAAATGTCTTGATAGAAGTGCTTCAGCCAGGAGTTACCCCATCTGAACCCTTACTCCCTTTTAATGAAGCACTTACCTTTGTCCTTTTTGGGTCCTGGTCCAAGCCCTGCACAGGAGCTCCTTTGCATAGGACAATTGCCCACCCCCATTGCCCTGCTCCAGGAGATGCCAATTTCCTCATTCAGCACCCCACCTCAGAGAGCCTGGTAGTCCAGGCTTCCACATCCCAAGATAACCGTGGCGCGTACCAGGCAGTTGGTAGCACATTTACCATAGTCTTTAAAGCTTAACCGGAATATGTATTCGTAAAACCTGCAAGCAGTCATCCAATAATATAAAGAGATAACCATAATAGTAACAGTTAATGAAAATTCCTTTAAACTGCAACATAGTAAACGTTTAAACATATGGAAATGTGATACAGAAGAAGAGGTAGGAGGGTAGACAGGGGTGGCTCACCTTAGTGGAACATATGACGAAGTACTGCTTGACCCACTGCTGTGTCATTTAGGACTGTGAGTCTAGGCAGTAGTGCCGGGTAAATATGTGTCTACTCTTCCACGTTGCTGCCCAGCAAATCTCTGGAAGCGACACTCCCGCAAATAAAGCTGCAGACGTCGACACCGCCCTCGTGGAATGTGCTCGGACTCTTGCAGATAGAGGTCTTCCTGCTTTGTGATGACAAAATATTATGGCACTTGCAATCCAGCTAGATATACTATGTTTGGAGAGTGGGAAACCTTTTCTTGGCGCACTGTATGTGACAAATAATTGAGATGTCTTGCGGAAAGGTTGTGTGCTATGTGGATAAAATTATAAGCAACGCTTGACATCCAATGAATGCAGAGTCCTCTCTGCCGATGTCGTTGGATTCGGGAAGAAAGTCTTTAGTACCACCGGTTCTTTAAGGTGGAAATCAGAGGGAACCTTGGGAATGAACTTCGGATTTGTGCGAAGCAGAACTCCGTCCGTTTTGAATTGCAAGAAAGGTTCCTCTATTAGAAAGGCCTGAATTTCACTGACCCATCTGGCTGATGTCAAGGCAAGAAGTAAAGCCAATTTCCATGACAGGAACTTTATATCCGCTGTGTGAATTAGTTCGAAAGGGGGTTTTATTAATTGCGAGAGGACAGTGTTCAACTGCCAAGCTGGAGGTGGAGGCCTTACAGGAGGGGACCTCTGAAACAGTCCTTTCAGGAATTTTCTTACTACTCTAGAGGACCACAGAGGTGGAGAGGAAGGTGATCTTCTATATCGGGAAATGGCCGCTAAATGAATCTTTATTGAACTATGCGCCAAGCCCGATTTTGCTAGCTGTAAGAGGTAACGTAAGACTTGCTCTGGAGAGGAGGACAGTGGGTGTATCCCCTCTTGATGACACCAGATGCAGAAAAGCTTCCATTTGAGGCGGTATGTTTTGTTGGTACTCTCCGCCCGCGCCTTGGCTAGTACATCTCGACACTCACTGGAAATGTTCAGGTATTGGAACTCATTGCATTCAGGAGCCATGCCGACAAATGCAGGTTCTTGAGATCCGGGTGCAGGATCTGACCCCGGTTCATGGTCAGAAGATTGGGAAATACTGGAAGTCGAAGGTGTGGAACCTGCTATAGAAGAAGCAGTTCTGTGTAGCAGTGCTGATGTGGCCACGCCGGAGCGATGAGTATCAACTTGCATGGTTCGGTCTTTATCTTCCTCAGAACTCTTGGGAGAAGAGGAATGGGAGGAAAGGCGTAGGCAAAGATGCTGGACCATGCAATCGAAAAGGCATTCCCCCATGACCCCTGTTGGGGATGCCAACTTGCATAGTACCGGCATTTGCGGTTCTGGGGAGTTGCGAACAGGTCCAAGTCCAGTGTGCCCCAGATCAGAAATATGTCCTGCAGCCTTTGGTGGTGAATCTCCCATTCGTGGCACAATGTTGTCAGCCTGCTCAGAGTGTCCGCCATCGTGTTCTGACGTCCCGGGACATGCTCTGCTTGTAGGCAGATTCCGTGACCTACGGCCCATTCCCATAAGTCCTGAGCTTCTCTGGAGAGATGGCGAGATTTTGTGCCGCCTTGCTTGTTTATATAGTGCATCGTAGTGGTATTGTCCGTCCGGACTAACACTGATGAGTTTTGTATTCTGGGAAGAAAAGCCTGTAGGGCTAGATGCACTGCTTTCAGTTCCAGCACATTTATGTGGGATTGAGTTTGAGTCTGATTCCACTTGCCACTTAATTGGAGCTCCTGGAGGTAAGCTCCCCATCCCTCTAAGGACGCATCCGTTGTAACCACTAGTGGTGCAGCCACTTGCTGCAAGAATAGTCTGTTGTCTATCCACCACTCAAGGGTTTTCACCAGACGTGGAGTTACTTTGATGATGTCGTTGAAGGAGCCTACTGATTGTACCCACTGCTTGTCCAGCTCCTCTTGAATTGGACGCATCTTGAGACGACAGAAAGGAATCAGTGGTATGCATGACGACATCATTCCCAAAAGGGATTTGTAAAGTCGCACCAAAAGAGACTTTTTTCTTCTGATGGAATTTGCCAGAATGAGAAGTCGCGGTTGGCGTTCTTCTGCAGGACAGGCCTTTAAGGAGACTGTGTATAACTGAGCTCCTAGCAAGACAATCTTTTGATACGGAATCTGATTGGATTTTTGTAGGTTGATAGTAAGACCCAATCTCTTGAAGAGAGTAGTGCATGCTTTTGTGGACTTTTTCGCTGCTGTCTCGGAGCCTTGATCAGCCAGTCGTCCAGATATGGGAAGACTTGATGTTGCTGTTGTCTGAGGAACGCTGCGACCAGAGCCAGGCACTTGGTAAAAATCCTGGGAGCCGACTTCAGACCAAAGGGAAGTACTCTGAATTGGTAGTGGCATCCGGCTACCACAAATCTCAGGTATTTTCTGTGTTTTGGATAAATAGGTATATGGAAGTAGGCATCTTGGAGGTCTACAGTTGTCATGAAATTGCGCCGATTTAAGAGCTTCAGTACCTCCTGCAATGTTATCATTCGGAACAATTGCTTCCTCAAGTATAAATTTAGGTTTCGGAGGTCCAAAATTGGTCTCCACTGCCTTAACTTCTTTCTGATCAAGAAGAAACGGGAATAGAAACCTGTGCCCCTGCTGGACAATGGGACCTTCTCTATTGCTCCTTTCTGAAGCATGTTTCTTACCTCCTGCTGAAGTGGTTTGAGATGTCTGTGGACGAAGGCTTGAGGAGGGGTTGTAGGCAGTTTCTGGATAAATTCTAGTGTGTGTCCAAATTGTATTAGGCGAAGGACCCACTGGTCCGTGGTAATGGTCAGCCATTGGTGGAGGTAGTGGGAGATGTTGCTTCCTAGGCGGGTGGGATGAGTTCGACATGAATGTGGGGAAGGAAGGGATGGAGCCGGAGCCTGTGGTATATCATTGTCGACGGCTAGTATCCTTGCCAACCCGTGGTGTTTTTCCTCTATTTGCTCTGATGTAGGATGACTGAGGTGGCTGCCTCTGTTGGTACTGAGGTCGGTATGATTGAGATGCCGAAGAATATGCTGGGTAACGGTATTGCTGATACCCTCCTCTGTAGGACGGCTGTCCTCTTCCCCATGATCCTCGAAAAGGAACTTTCCTGAATTGCAGCGTCCCCAATGACTTGGCAGTATCTGTGTCAGCCTTGAGGGTTTAGACGGCCTCCTCCACATGACTGCCAAAAAGAGCTTCTCCCTCTTAAGGAAGGTCCAATATCTTATTTTGAACCTCTGGACGGAATGAGGTGGGTTTGAGCCATCCCTGTCTGCGCAAAACTGCAGCTCCAGCCAGTTGCATAAACCCCGTCACAACAACATCCATAGCTGAATCTATTATCTCATTGGATGCCCTCTCTCCTTCATGCAGAATCTTTTTTGCTTCTTCTTTCACATCTTCCGGCAGTTGGTCGATATATGAGGCAATGTCTGACCACATTTGGCAATCGCAGTGCCCTAGAATCGCCAGGGAATTTGCAGCTTTAACTGTTAGTGCAGACATCGCTGAGAACCTTTTGCCAATGGAATCTAGATGTATGCCCTCTCTGTCCGGAGGTGCAGATAGAGGCGCCGCAGGATTTTTGGAGCATCGTTGGGCATTACCACTGAGTCTGGTTTTGGGTGACCTCTGTGGCATGCTGGAGCGTCATCTGTGGTTTTATACTTTTTATCAAGACTTGGTAGCACCGCTGGCACCGAGGCTGGGTTCTTCATGATTCTAATACCTTCATCCCAGATGTAATCTATTATGGGAAAGCTCTGACTGACTTACGAAATGGCTCTTTAAAATCATATGAAAAGCAGTCAGCTTGTTTGGAAGGCATAGGTATAGCAAATCTTTTCGCTGCACGCTCCAATAAATTGTGAGATGCCCTGATATCCTCTGGTGGGAATCTACCGGGCGGTGGGGGGTGTTGGTGAGGCAGGTGACGACATCCTGTAATCGTCCCATTCCGAGGCCGTATCATGCAGTTCGCCCTCTTCATCTGAAGAGGCCGGTTCCTGGAGAGGAACAGCTTGTGGAGTATTCAGGACAGATAGCAGGAGTATTTAGTCATACAGGTGATGTCACCTGAGATGGCAGAGCTCTAATAGCTGGCTCTGACCGTGGAAAGCGTTGCCGGTAGTCTTGTAGCATGAATTGCAGATCCGATAACAATGCAGAGGGCATCGTAACCATTTCCTCATGAAACTGCTGATGTCCTTTTGCAGGCTGCATGAAATAGGTTTGACCGTAGTACTGCTGATCATCCTCCTCGTCATCATATGGCTGACACTTAACATGCAACTCCGATGGTCTATAAGCATCCCCAAAAGGGCCACAATCTTGTTCAGAATCTTCATCTTCCCCTTCCAGTAGATGAGTTGGTAATAGAGGTGTAATTTTACTGGGCGAGGTGTGGTCTGGTGTAATTTCCACTTCCTGTGTTTTTGCCAGTGAAATTAGCTTCATTAACACAATTATGTCGACGATGATGTCTTTCCTTCCAGCATTTTCACCTTAGTCGTTGACTGTGACGTCGTGGACGACGATGACTTCGTCAACGATAGTGACTTCGTTGACGGTTGTGGCTTCGTCGACGGTTGCGGCTTCGCCAACGGTAGAGATCTCGTCGACGCCGGTGACTGCTCCTTCATCGACGGCTTCGTCGACGATGATATCGTCAACGGTGGCATGCTCGACGACGATGACTTCCTCGTTGACCGCTGTAGTCTCGTCGACGACGACTTCGTCGATGGTACTTTACTTGACAACGACGGTGTCGACTTCGACTTTGTCACAGACGACGAGTGCTTCGTCGACGATGGGCCCTTCTCCTTAGGTGTTAGGAATGGTCGACAAAATTGGACCCTGCGTCAACGATGTCAAGGACGTCGTCGACGATGAAAGAGCCATAGAGAAAGTTATCGACGTGCCTGCAGTGCAGCCTCTCGTTGACGATATGGTTGAAACACACTCCCTCACATGAGAACTCGCTGATGGCTTGTCAGAAGAGGGTCTTTTGAATGTTAATTTAAGTTGTGTTTGAGGTGTATTTGGCTCACAAACAGCCTTGGGTAGCTGCTCTTTTTTGTGAGAGCCTATGCTGCGCTCAGAGGAAGATTCGTGATAGGACTTCTTGGCGCATTTTCTGACAGGTTCTTTATCTGACTGCGAAGGATCCCTGACCCTTTTTGAAGAGATTTTAGAAATTTTTGAGGAGGTTGACTGCTCACTCTCCGAGTCTGACCCAGGGTCAGACCTAGTTTTTAATTTCTGCAGCCAGATCAAAAGACTTCCTTCTCGATCTCTCAGGGTTTTGTGCGACAAATCTTGCAGTCTGAAGCTTTATGAGATGGGTACAAACAATAAATGCAGTCTTTATGAGGGTCCTCTATATAAAGCCTTTTCTTCAAACAAGTGGCACATTCTCTGAAGAGAGCCTTCTTAGCCTTATCAGCCATAGTCCAGTCAGATTTAGCAATCCACCAACAAATATATATATAAATCCACTTTATTAATATCAATATAATCAAACTATAGTACTTTCCTGACGGGAAATCCAGATAATGTCCTTTAGATGAGAAAGCTAAGCAGAGCTCAGAGGAGACTCCCTTAGCACAACGTGCGGTAGAAAATTTGAGGTGCTGACCTCTCTGGAGGGTTCTAGAGGGTGATTGATGCTGATTGGTTGGGGCAAAACTTTGGTTCTTCTTTAATAATGACCATGATAGGTTAATAAACTAAGAGGCCTAGGCTTTTACAGTCTATACCTATCAGTGTACTATTACTTCTACTAAGTCTATTACTACTATTTTAAATACCGGGGACTCCCATCATGACGACGGGTAATGGTTCAAGCATGTGAATCTATGAAAGTTCCAATACTGGAGTAATTTATACACAGCTTAAATTAAATAATATTGTCACCATGAATGGGACTATGGGGCATATTATCAAGGGCTTTATCGCCGATTTAGCGGCACTTTTTGCCGCTAAATCGGCGATATTTTTAACGCCCTATTAGCAAGCTGTCGCTAACAGGCGTTAGCGACAGCTTTCAGGCGTTAGAGGCCGGGAATTACATCGCCTTGCATGTCAGCGATATTTATCGCTAATGACATGCAAGGTAGGCGTTCCTCACTAAAAGCGACTGTAAACAGTCGCTAACACCACTAACCCCTATTATCAAGGCAGGCGAAGCGATAACATAAATCGCGCTAAGCGCGTTTATCGCTAGATTTTAACACCTGCTACTGACTATGACTTACCTGTTTAAGGTATAGGAGGTGGATTCTAATGCTGAATCCACCTTAGCGTTAATGCAAGAATATCGCTGGTTTTCCAGCGATATTCTCGCATTTTGTCGCTATCGCTGGAAATATTATCGCTATGGAGATAAACCTTACTAATAGGGTGTTATCTCAGCGATATTTTCCAGCGATAGGCGGCGTTAACAGGATTCGCGCTAAGCGCGTTTAGCGATAAGTATCGCTATTCCTTGCTAATATGCCCCTATGTTTTCTAGCACTATGCAGGATTAATTTATTAGGTGAGCAGGGCCGGACAGGCCTTTTATTCCACTGGGAATTTCCCCGGTGGCCTGGAGCCCCTGGAGACCGATTTTAAAAGCTCAAGGCCGCTTCAGGTCACTTTCCCCAGCCCCAGAGGTTAATTGCAGCAGGAATGGCGCGGCTTCAGAGAGAGAGAAAGATAGGGAGGGAGGGGGAAGATAAAAGGAAAGCAATCAGAGTGGGAGAAGATAAAAGGAGAGAGGATCTGTGGAAAGAGGGAGGTGGCGCAAGGTGAGGGAGGGAGCGGGGCTGGTTTGAGGCTTTTTGCTAGGGCTGCTTTGGGTTCCCCAGGCCGCCCCTGACCCTGAGCCAAGGGCACCTCAACATTAAGCAGTGGTTTTCACTGGTGTTACATATTTTAGGCCTAATTGAAAATTGTGAAAGAAGTGCTAAATCTGGAGGAGAATTCTTTGGTGGAATTTTCCTCCACATACTTTTCCTTTGGTTGCAGTAATTCCAACAGCGGCGCCTTCAAACTGTGCTATATTCCTTCAGAAATTAGAGGATTTTACAAAACTGCTCAGTTCTGCATAAGCCTCCTGCCTTTAATCTGCATATTTCAATTCAGCTATGCTAGAAAAGGCAATCCGGTGTGCAAGGAGGACAAGAATTGCATTTTCAAATAATTACAAGCTTTGCCTTGGGGACAGAACAGAGTCTTTGTAAAGATGGGACAATGGGTCAGTTTTGATCATAAGTTCACCGCTTTTATGTGAGTGATAATTAATGCTGAGTTGAGGACACTTTTTGGTGTTAGCCTGGCTTCATTTCCTTGATGCCAGAGGCCCCTTGTTTGCTGCTGGAGTGATTACCGCGTGGCTCAGATGGATGCATTTCATGATTTAGCACTGATGCATTTTATAACCATATCGTCTCTATGCACATCTGCTGTCTGTAGTTCGAGGCTGTAAGACTTGTGCAACTGCTGTACAAACCTGAAACCTGAGCAGAAGCTCTGTCCTTTGAGCTTCCAAAAGCTGTTAACCCGAGTGATAGGTCTGCTGTCTCAAGCCTGCGATTCGGTGATTTTTTGTAACGTCTTACTTTCGTGTTCTGATCCTCTCCGTTAGATTCTTATCCATTCTATATGAAACAAAGTGGAAAAGTGGCAAGACCCCATACTAGTGTGCCCCATTATCGCATAGGCGCTGCCCTCAGCCAGCAGTGAACTTGCGCCTGCCTTGGGGCAGCACATTCAGTGAAAGACGGAGTGGCTGCTTACAAGCTGCTCTGTGTTTGTGCAGGCGGCAGGCCTCTGCACTTTAAAGAGGGCACAGAGATCCCCCTGCAGGTGGGTGCAGTGAGTAACTGCACCCGCTGACCCCCTTCTTCTTTTTCAGAGGGCTTGTCCCAAGGGGCGCATTGACAGTGTGCCACCTTTTTGTGGCACACTTTAGGTACGCCTCTTAAGGTGCTGTTTACTTCAGCACCCACCTTTGTAGTAGGAGGCAGGCACAGAGACAAAGTGATTCCTTCATTTGCATGGGACCATCCCTCCATTCAAATGAGGGAACACCCTTTCAAGATAGCACTCCATCATTTTGTCTCCTTCATAGAAAGTTTTGTGCTGATCTGTCAAGCAGGGGCCAATAAAAAAAAGGGAGGCCCAAAAGAACAAGTTACTTACCTTCGGTAACGATGCATCTGTAGGAGACATATATTAGTTATAGATTCCTTACCTTAGAATTACCCCCAGGCGTCAGACTGGATCCGTAGAATTTTTCTTCAACAATACCCCTGCGCGTCGGTAGGTGGCGTCTGTTGACTCCGCGTCCGTCGTCATGGTTACCGGGATGACGTCGCAGTGCCTACTTAGACGCCGCCCCTGCGTGCTGATGTCAGTTCTGACACGACTTTCCACGCCAGAAGCGCAGAGCCATGAAAGACACTGCTGCGCCATACTAGGGCTCTATAAGAGTGTCCCTAACCCTAGAAGTCAGTTCGCAGAGCGGGGAGGATGGGTGGGGCAGTAAGGAATTTACAACCAATATATGTCTCTTACAGATACATCGTTACCGAAGCTAAGTACGTTTTTCATCTGAAAGAGACTATTAGTTATAGATTCCTTACCGTAGAATAGATACCCTAGCAATACCATCCCCGGAGGAAGGTCTGCGTACCAAGTTCACACCAGAACGTCCTGGAGGACAGAACAGGCAAAGTAGCCGTCCCTCCGGACTTATCTATCCAGGCAGTAATGTCTTGTGAACGTGTGCATAGAAGCCCACGTGGCCGCCTGGCAGATATCGATGAGTGGAACTTCACGCGACAAATCAGTGGTTGCCGCCGTAGCTCTAGTGGAATGAGCTCGCAGCCCCACTGGAGGTTCCTTTTTAGCCAAAGCATAACAAATCTTGATACAAAGGACTACCCATCGAGAGATGGTACGCTTTCACACAGCCCAACCTTTTTTGACACCCACATAGCCAACAAAGAGTTGATCGTCCACCCGGAACTCCTTTGTGCGGTCAAGGTAGAAAGACAACGCACGGTTTGGGTCCAGACGGTGGAGTTTCTCCTCCTCCTTGGAAGGGTGCGGAGGCGGAAAAAAGATGGGCAGAGTAATAGTCTGCCCGATGTGAAAGGGAGTGACGACTTTAGGCAGGAACGAGGGTCTCGTTTGAAGCACCACTTTGTCTGGATGGACTGAAAAGAAAGGAGGCTTAGAAGAAAGAGACTGAAGCTCACTCACTCTGTGAACAGAGGTGATGGCAACGAGAAAGGCAGTCTTCAGTGTGAGAAGCCTGAGAGGACAGTTGTGCAGAGGCTCGAAGGGAGCGCACATAAGGTAAGTCAAGACAAGATTCAAGTCCCACTGAGGCATTATGAAAGGAGATGGAGGAAAGAGATGAATAATGCCTTTAAAGAACCGACTTACAATTGGGGACTTGAATAAAGAGGGCTGATCTGGCAGCCGAAGAAAAGTAGAGATGGCTGCCAGGTAGCCCTTTAGAGTGCCCAGAGCAGAGCCCTGCTGGCCCAAAGAAAGAAGGAACAAAAGAACCTCAGAAAGAGGGACAGAAAGGGGATCCACAGCCTTTGTTGTGCACCATGCCACAAACTTATTCCATCGACAGGTATATACCGTCTTAGTAGAGGGACGCCTGGCTGCCAAGATAATATGACAGCCTTCAGGAGGTAGGTCAAAAGCTGTCAACTGTCACCGCTCAATCTCCATGCAAGGAGGTGGAGGCTGGACAGGTTTGGGTGGAGGACCGTCCCCTGCTGCTGCAACAGAAGATCCTCCTGAAGGTGCAGTCTGATTGAAGGGTCGAGGGCCATGCTCAGGAGCTCGGGGTACCAGACTCTTCGTGCCCAGTCCGGTGCCACAAGAATGACTTAGGCCCGGTCACGCTTGATCTTCTTCAGCACTCGGGGCAGAAGTGGTACAGGCTGAAAAGCATACATGAGGCTGCAGCTCCACTTGCGACGAAAAAACGTCGCAGAGCGAGTGCAGCCATGGAAACTCCAACGCGTAGAACTGCTGACATTGCGCGTTCTCTTCTGTGGCGAACAGATCTAACCAAGGCTCTCCCCACTGCTGAAAGAGACCTTGCACCACCTCTGAGTGAAGACGCCATTCGTGATTCACCAGGCACCCACGGCTGAGTTTGTCCGCCCTGGCGTTCAGAGAACCTGCCAGGTGTTGAACCACCAGGGTAATGCCCTGATGTTCCAGCCATGTCCAAAGGCGAAGAGCCTCTTGACAAAGGGTCCATGACCCCACCCCGCCTTGTTTGTTGCAATACCACATGGCGGTGGTGTTGTCAGTGAACACCTGCACTGCCTTCCTCTTGAGGGAGGGAAGGAATGCCTTCAGTGCCAAGCAAATCGTCCGGAGCTCCAACAGGTTGATATGGAGACCGGACTCCGCCGAAGACCAAACTCCTCTGATCTCCGCCTCTCCCAGGTGGCTGCCCCATCCCAGAAGGGATGCATTGGTCACCACCGTGAGGTCTGGTTGGGGAAGGGAGAGGGATCTGCCTCTGACCCAATCCTGGTTTGTTAACCACCACTGCAGTTGTTGTGCAGTCCCCTCCGACATCTGGACACAGTCGGAAAGATTCCCCTGTTGCTGCGCCCACTGGAACTTCAGGTCCCTCTGCAGAGCCCGCATATGCCATTTGGCATGATTCACCAGCAGGATGCAGGAGGCCATGAGGCCCAGCAGCCTCAGGGTCATTCTCCCCGAAATCCGGGATGAAGGCTGAAACATCTGTATCATAGCCTGAATATCCCGGAATCGCTGCTCGGGAGGATAGGCCCAAAACTGCACTGTGTCCCGAACAGCCCCGATGAAAAGGAGCGACTGAGAGGGAGTCAGGTGTGACTTCGGCACGTTGATAGTGAACCCCAGCGAATGCAGGAGGTCCGCCGTAGTCTGGAGGTGGGAGACGACCGCCTGGGGCGAACCCGCCTTTAACAGCCAGTCGTCGAGATAGGGGAAGACTGGAACCCCTGATCTGCGCAGATAAGCTGCGACCACCGCCATCACTTTCGTGAACACCCGAGGGGCACTGGTAAGGCCGAAGGGGAGCACGGTGAACTGAAAATGCTCGGGGCCTACCGTGAACCGTAAGTAACGCCTGTGAGCTGGCAGGACGGGAATGGGAAAATAAGCGTCCTGCAAGTCCAATGCTACCATCCAGTCTCCAGGGTCCAGGGCAGACAGGACCTGAGCCAAGGTTAGCATTTTGAACTTCTCCTTCCGGAGGAAGCGGTTGAGGGCCCTGAGGTCTAAGATAGGATGCAGGCCTTTGTCCTTCTTGGGCACCAGAAAGTAGCGGAAATAGCAACCACAACCTACTTCTGGCGCAGGTACCCTCTTGATAGCTCCCTTGGCCAAGAGAGCTGAGACTTCCTGGTGGAGATCGAGAGATGGTGGCATAGAGGGAGGGGTAGTCTCGAAGAGGAGGCAGTAGCCTCTTCGGACCATCTGCAAAACCCACCTGTCTGACGAGATGGATTGCCAGTGGGGGAGGTGATGACGAATCCTGCCACCCACCGGCCGCTGATGGCCCAGAAAGGTCAGACTACGAGGGTTTGGAGGCTGCTGCAGGGGGGAAAGGGTGGACTGGCCTGTCCGCTGGTTCCAAGACCCGCGTCGCTGGGTCCCATGTCCGCAGCCACGCAGAGGCTGGGCAGCTTGCGTGGGCCAGTGGCTGGATTGGGTCAGACGTGGTGAGGTGCCCCTTCCGTAGCTACGAAAGGGATGAAAGGCAGAGTGTGGGGGACGGGAGGACACAGCGAGGCCTAAGGATCTGGCCGTAGCCGGAGAATCCTTAAAACGCTCGAGTGCCGAGTCCGCCTTGTCACCAAAAAGGCGACGGCCATCAAAGGGCATGTCCAGCAAGGTTGCTTGAACATCCCCCAAAAAACCAGACATCCTCAACCAGGCGTAGCGCTGAAGGGCTACCGACATGGCAATCGTTCTGCCCAGAGAGTCGGCAGTATCCAGTCCACAGCGGATCGTGAATTTGGCTGCATCCCTCTTCCATCCGCCACTGTCTAGGAGAGAAGGGCCCGGGCCTCCTCCGGGCACTAAGGGAGCACCTGCGCAACCGTATCCCAGACTGTATGGGTATAGCGGCCCAAGAGGCAGCGCCGCGCTAGAGGAAGAGAACATACGCTTCCCAAGATGATTCAGCTTCTTGGATTCCCTATCCGGGGGTGCGGAAGGGAATGCGCCCCTGGAAGAAGAGGCTTGGACCACCAAGCTCTAGGGGGAAGGGTTTTGGGAGAGGAAAATTGAATTGCCCGGAGCCGGGCGGTGGCGGCGGGCAATCGTCCGTTACACATGAGCCCCTGTGCTGGGCTTGGACCAAGTGCACAGAAGGATGTCCGTGAGGGCATCATTGAAGGACAAGAGGGGTTTAGAGGATGTTGCCTCCGGTTGAAGCACCTCTGTCTGGAGGTTAGTCCTGACTGCCACTGTGGGGAGCTCCAGGCCCAAAGCCTTGGCTGCCCTACGCACCACCACTGCATAGGACGCTCCGTCCTCCCTAGCCACGGTAGGGGGAGAAAGCATGCCAAGGTCTGGGGAGGTATCGAGACCACTGGCTTCACCCAATTCCTCTCTCTCCAGTCCGGCTCTTCCAGCTAGTCTGTTAAATGGTCCAGCAGCCCCTCCCAGTCCTCATCACCACCCTCAGGGTGATAGGGAACACCTGGGATGAACAAGGGCACAAAAGTACCGGCGTCGGATTCAACGTCAGCCGACGTCGATCTGGCTCTATCTTGGGGATGAGGATGGGGACGGCGCGGCAGACTAAGAGGGACTGAGAGGGAGTCAGGTGTGACTTTGGCACGTTGATAGTAAACCCCAGCGAATGCAGGAGGATCGCCCTAGTCTGGAGGTGGGAGACGACCGCCTGGGGCGAGCCCGCCGTCAACAGCCAGTCGTCGAGATAGGGGAAGACTGGAACCCCTGATCTGCTCAAGATGAGCTGCGACCACCGCCATCACTTTCGTGAACACCCGAGGGGCACTGGTAAGGCCGAAGAGGAGCACGGTGAACCGAAAATGCTCGTGGCCTACCGTGAATCGTAAGTAACGCCTGTGGGCTGGCAGGACGGGAATGTGAAAATAAGCGCCCTGCAAGTCCAACGTTACCATCCAGTCTCCGGGGTCAAGGGCAGACAGGACCTGAGCCACGGTTAGCATTTTTAACTTCTCCTTCCGTGGGAAGCGGTTGAGGACCCTGAGGTCTATGATAGGACGCAGGCCTTTGTCCTTCTTGGGCACCAGAAAGTAGCAGGAATAGCAACCACGACCTACTTCTGGCGTAGGTACCTCTCGATAGCTTCCTTGGCCAAGAGAGCTGAGACTTCCTGGCGGAGAAGCACCAAATGATCCTCCAACATGCGATCGAGAGATGGTGGCATGGAGGGAGGGGTAGTCTCGAAGAGGAGGCAGTAGCCCCTTCGGACTATCTGCAAAACCCACCTGTCTGACGAGATGGATTGCCAGTGGGGGAAGTGTTGACGAATCCTGCCACCCACTGGCCGCTGATGGCCCTGAAAGGTCAGACTAGGAGAGTTTGGAGGCTGCTGCACGGGTGGAAAGGGTGGACTGGCCCGTCCGCTGGTTCCCAGACCCGCGTTGCTGGGTCCCATGTCCACAGCCACGCAGAGGCAGGGCAGCTTGCGTGGGCTGGTGGCTGGATTGGGTCGGACATGGTGAGGTGCCCCTTCAGTAGCCATGAAAGGGACGAAAGGCAGACTGTGGGGGACGGGAGGACGCAGCGAGGCCTAAGGATCTGGCCGTAGCCCGAGAATCCTTAAAACGCTCGAGCGCTGAGTCCACCTTGTCACCAAAAAGGCGATGGCCATCGAAGGGTATGTCCAGCAAGGTTGCTTGAACATCCCCCAAAAAACCAGACGTCCTCAACCAGGCATAGTGCCCAAGGGCTACCGACGTGGCAATCGTTCTGCCCAGCGAGTCAGCAGTATCAGGAATGAGGATGGGGACGGCGTCGGCCGGGGTTACGGCCGACGCCGGGGGCGTCGTTGCCAAGATCGGTGCCGGGGAAGGTCGAGTAAGGTCGACCGGCGTCGATCCGGATCCAGGCCTGGATCCACGGGGGCCCTCCGGCGCTGGGGCCGGAGCTGCCGGCATCAAAGGCCCAAGGCCCCCAACAGACTCCGCGGGGCCTGAAGGTGCACCAGCGGAGTTGGGCTGCCCAAACACATGGTGGAGGGCTTCGTAGAACGTACGTAGCTGGACAGGGGACACCCCGGCTCCCAGGAAACGGAGGGAAGCGCAGAGTCGCAGCTGAGTCAGGCGCCGGAGATGAAGCCTTGGAGCGACGATGCTCCGGGTCCTGCGTCGCGTCAGCCGACCGATGGGGTAAGGCAAAGAGTGACGGTGCTTCTTCGCCTTCTTATTGTGCTGTGACTTACCCGAAGAGTGCGAAGACTTGGACGAGGTGTGGTGGCTCCGCGACTGGTCTTGAGACCTTCCCCTCGAGCGAGACCGGGAGTGACGCGGAGACGACTGCTGGGCCTCCAAAAGCTTTCGTGACCGCTCCCGCAAAGACTTCGGATTCATGGCTCGACAGTCGGAGTACGACTTCGGGTCGTGGTCGCGCTCCAGGCACCAGAGACACACGAGGTGCGGATCCGTCACGGACATCAGTTTGTGACAGGAGACACAAGGCTTGAATCCGGTCCGACGATGGGACATCTCTTGCACACCAGGAGTCGGAGACTCGAGAAAAAAGACGTCGACAAAAGTCGAAAAAAGTTTAGTCAAAAAATGACTAAGGGGCAAGCTCTCTCCGGATCTGCGCTAGGCTGGCGCGGAAAAAGAAAGAACTGACGTCAGCGCGCAGGGGCAGCATCTAAGTAGGCACGGCGATGTTATCCCGGCGACCACGACGCCGGACGCGGGGTCGACCGACGCCACCTACTGACGCGCAGGGGTATTGCTGAAGAAAAATTCTCCGGATCCAGTCTGACGTCTGGGGGTAATTCTAAGGTAAGGAATCTATAACTAATAGTCTCTTTCAGGTCATTGATTTCCCATGTTAACTTCCGTAGGAAACTTTGCACTCAGATACAGAAAAAACAGCTGAAGGGAATTATATCAAATTTGCAGAAAGTTAGAACTTTACTCAGAAAGCGTGGTTTTAATTTTTTGATGTACATTGTTTGTTCAGTAGTTTTGAGGAAATTTGCTTTTAAAGAGGTTCTGAAAGTCATGAAGGGGTTAATCTCCTAGAAAAGTTAGTGATATCTGAACTGTTGGATCCGAAAGGTGATCCATGGGACCAAAATTTCAAAAATACTATAATTCCATTGGCAAATGGAGCCTTTTCTCCTGTCAACAAACGGGGTCCATCAATACATAGGACCGTACCGCAGAACCTCACAAGGATTGGTCAGCTGCAACATCTCAGAAAAATGTTGCAGCGGTCATTAAAGGACTTGTTGACTTGGTCCTGTGTTCTGAAAAACGAAAACAATTACGATATAAGGTGTCAGGCTAGGGACAGCCTGACTCCCAAGCATGTAGGCGGGACCCCTCCCCTCCCAGCCCCAGTTATTAAAATTAGTTTTTGGGGGGCTGCGGGAACCATTGTACTTTTGTGGTAGGGAGGGCAGTAGCCAATGCTGCCCTCCTGTAAGGTTCTGCAGCACTCTAGTGGGAGCTGCTGTACAAGCTTCTTCCCCCTGAACCGCGGAGCTATGCAAGTTTCCTTGGGGGAACCTTGCACAGTGCCACAGTACCATGGGGTGGAAGCCTTGTGTGGCGAGTACTGCAGGAGTACCATGGTACCGGAAAAAAAATAATTTAGAAGACACTGCGGGGATTGACTGCACGCCAAAGGCCATGCCCTACAGCCAACTTCCTGCACATGGCCAAAGCCATACATAGAGAGGATTGGCTCTAAATGGGATTTGAGCGTACACAGTGGTTTGGTTTGGGTGTAGGGTCTGGCTGTAGGCTATGTGCAGATGGGTGGCCACGCATGGTGGGTTGGGAGCAAGGCCTAGCCACAGGCCATCTGCAGTGGGGGCTGGCTGCATATGAAGAAGGGTTGGCTGTTAGTTTGATTTAGAATATGATTTTAAAAAAAGAAATTCACTGAAAAGCAAAGGTTACAGTGATATCAAAATTATGCATTGGAATGAGGCATAAGCTAACGTTTAAAAACCCAAAAGAACACAGAAATACCCTAGTTATAGGTTAATTAGCGGCCTATATCGTGTACCCTCATCATGCAATGTTAAATGACATCACTGTTGATGGACATGAAGGCAGAGGTTTCAGATAGCTAACTAACTTATAATTTGGTGGGGGGCGTGGCCGAGCTGAGCTGCGAGATGGCCGCTTGCTAGAGAGGCTCCGCTGGCCGAGCGCATTATCCGACAAGAATCCGGTGATTAACTGAACCAAACAAACCCAAAAAGCAGACCAGCGGCGGCGGAAACTGCGGTGCCCCGATCGATATAAATTAAACGCCGTTCGAGACATCATAGCGGGAGAATTCCGATGCTGTGCGGCCAGACGGACTCCGGGCCGCAAAAGACAAAATGGCGCCGGCTGCGCGAGGACGACCACACCAGCGAGAGGAGCCTGAGGGAATAGCCGGCTACACCCGGGCGCCAAAGAAGACGTGTGGGAAGCCCGGACACCACCAAATAGCGCTGGAAGGCGGTGACAGGAGAGCTGCCCGTGGCAGGGAAAAATGCGACAAGCCGGTAAGAGACCCGCCTGAGGGGAGACGTGTCAGGGTGATTCCGGACTACACAGAAGGGGCGGCGGTGAGTGAGGGGGATCGATAGCGACGAGCCCACACCCCCGGCCGCACTGGGGGCCAGGAGTGATTGGCGGCACACAGCGGCAGTGGTTGCATTTTCGGCTACCGTGGGGGCCTAGAACACTGCGCCGTTAGGTGCTGACATTGGCACGAACTGCAGGGAGTGGATAACGGCTGACCCAGCGGGCGGTGAACCGTCAAGACCGGTTCGAAAAGTATAATACACCGGGCGCAGAGACTGCGAAGCCATCAGGCGCCCCCCCCCCCTTGAGATCACTACGGTGCGCAGTCGAGGCAGAGAGGGAGCGCGGGGCGGGCAGCGCACTGGCTGACGGGTGAGCAATTCGAAGTGGGAGACCGGGAGCCTGCAACTAAGCCGCGCTCAGGGACACGGTGAGAGGGGATCCGCCACAAACTCCTGAATACACCTCCCTGAATTGCCAGACCCCCCGAACTTAAGACCAGAGCCACAGCCGCCGAGACACGAGTAAGGCAGAGCACGGCATAGAGGAGTAACGCTTGGCCAAGCACTCCACACTATGGTGCGCTACGATACATGAACCCTGCTGGAACAACGCACCAGGCATAAGGCGCCACCGGCGGGAGCGGAACGGCTGCACAGGCAAGCCCTGCAGCACTAGCGCACACTCCCATATGGCCGGGGGAGTTCCAGGAGCTGAATGGTAGCCAGTCATTGGAAATTCATACACACCAGCAAGACACAATAGTGGAAAGGAGTCCAATCAAAGGGTTGGAGAGTCCTATCCTTGACAAAGTAAGGAGAACCTTGCACACATAGAACATATCAACTAGGTAGAATCGCGAACACAGGTGAGAAGAGCGAGGCCTGCAGCACTGGAGGGGTTGGGCTGCGTGAAGATCCAGACAACAAACAGACGCTACAGCCGGAAAGAGGCAATGGGGAAACCGGACAATAAACAAGCAAAGATCAACTTTGAGAAACGCTCCTCCAGGCTACAGGAAATCAACTCAACGCCACTTACAGTGGTGCCAGAAACACAGATGGAGCCGGAACAGGAAGATGATGTCAAAAGCATGCTCCGTGAAGTGAGATCCAGCCTTAGGGCCATAGACGCAAAATTGGACTCCCTAGTACAGAGATTGGATAACGTAAAGCACAAAGTGAATGACCATGAGGTCAGAATCGACACCCTGGAAACCAGGATCTCAGACTCGGACGACAGACAGGTGGACACACAGGAACATCTCCTCCGGATGGACAAAGTGCTGGACGTCATAAAAGCTCGCAATGAAGACCTAGAAGCGAGGTCCCGGACAAACAACATCCGCCTGACGGGAATACCAGAATCTACCAATATTAACAATATGGAAAAATTTGTGGAAGACCTGTTGAGAGATCTCTTTGGGCAGGATCTGTCGCCGATGTTCTTGGTGGAGAGAGCGCATCGCACGCTGGGACCGAGACCATCTCCTGGCGCTCAACCAAGAACAATTTTGGCACACCTGCTCAACTACAGAAAAAAAAAAAGAGACAGAGACACAATCCTGAGGCTGGCCAGAGAAAAAGGAAACCTACAACATCAAGGGAACAGTGTTGCTTTTTACCCCGACTTCACCCAAGCGGTACAGGCAGCGCGGCGCGAATTCCTTCCTGCCAAGAAACTATTCCAAAAAGTTGGCACAAAGTATGCAATGCTGTACCCGGCGAAGCTGCGAATACAAACGGGTGGCAAACCACTGATTTTCACGGAAGCTGCAGCGGCGCTGAAGCACGCAAAACAACAGGCCAGACAGCAACAACGCAGGAACACGGAAACAGCAGACTCTCAGAATAGCCAACTGAGTGACAATGACTGAGAACTAGTAAGGATGTGCACTGGCAGAACTGAGATACGTGTGCCGCGCAAGTACACACTTTAACATTGTTCTTCACTGTTGTTCAGAACTGTTTAGTTAAGCAAACGCACCGCTCGGCCACCCTGTCGAAATGATGACGGGGAGGTATGCCGGCAAAGCCATGCCCCCACGGGATAATTCCCACTATCTAAATGTTATGCGGGTTGACTTTTGCAGCGGGTGGGGTCACGAGCGATGCACAACCTGATTGGGGGGTTGGTGTGGGTGGGGGGTGGGTAGGGGACGCTCAAGTTTTAAGTTGGCAAATACACTACACTGCAGCTAGGTCGATTAGACTAGCAGAGATGAGCAGCACAATGCGAACTAGGGATCACAAGGCAGCATTTCCAAAACAGGCACACGAGCACAGCCACAGTAAGAGGTCAGGTGAGCAAGTACTTTACAGCGAGGCCACAAGCCAAGAGAAACACGCAGACGCACAGACAATACCTGTCTAAGTTAAATTGTCTTACATGGAACATTCGCGGACTTAATGATCACTGAAAGGTGCGGTTGGTCCAGACGTACCTTGCCAGGCACAACACGGATGTATGTCTCTTACAAGAGACCCATCTGAAAGATAACGCGAAAAAGAGACTATCCACCAACAGATGGGGGGAAGTATATACCTCTAGCTACTCAAGCTACTCCCGCGGGGTGGCCATACTGATAAGGAAGGGAGTGCCCTGGCAGACACACACGACAATCAGCGACACAGAAGGTAGGTACTTGATACTTAAAGGATCGTTATACAATCAGCCAGTGATCATAGCGAATACCTATGGACCTAACGTAGACGACCCTGTCTTTTTCCAACAGGTATGGTACAAGATACAGACACTGGGAAATGCCGCACTGCTATGGGGGGGAGATTTTAACACCGTTCTATCACTCGAGGTGAACAGAGAGGGGGCATCCCGCACACATCACCCACGAGCCACTGCAGTGCTATGCGGGATTATACAAGACCACGGACTGGTGGATTCGTGGCGTACGCTACACCCCTTGGCCCGAGAGGGCACCTGTGCCACTCACCACCAAACAGCATGGTCCAGATTGGACTTCTGGTTGGCGTCAAGGGACATGCACACATGGGTGGAAGACACGCAACACAAGGCCCGCACGCTATCAGACCACTCTCCTGTTTTGTTGACATTGACAGTCCCGCAACCCTACATACAGCCATTCACGTGGCGACTCCCCGCACACACCCTCTCGGACTCGGCATTTAAGGAAACACTCAGAACACACATCACTGATTATTTCGAACAGAACACGGGTTCCGTGGACACGATGGGGACCCTGTGGGATGCATTTAAAGTGGTGATACGCGGCCACTGTATAGCGGGACAGTCGGGAGTGTTACGAGATATCAGAGGACGCTTGAGCAGACTGGAGGCAGAGTTACGGGCGCTGGAATCCCAGTATTACCTAGCGCCCACCTCAGAGATCATGGCAGACCTAAGAGCCAAGTTGACAGAATATCAAGACGAAGCCGACCGGGAAACTACATTTTTACACAAACACGCAAAAGCGCGTCAGTATGGGGAAGGGGACAGGCCCGGGAGAACACTTGCGAATCTACTCCGTAACCCTTGAGGTTCCACATTCATTACTGAACTCCGGACCCCCCCGGACATTATAGTGCGCTCACCTCCCGACATACTCGACACTATGGCAGACTTTTATGAAAACGTATACACAACGAGACACAACCCAACGACAGAAGCCCTGCAAGAATATTTTGACACAATAGAACTATTGTGGTTCGGTAGAGCACACCGGGAGTATATGGACTTCCCCTTCACAGTGGAGGATGTCCGGCAGGCAATAGGCAGCCTAAAGGCCGACAAGGCGCCTGGAGTCGACGGACTGATGGCCAAATTTTATAAAGAATACTCCGACATTCTGGTGCCACGACTTCTGGCAGTCTACCAGGAGGCTGCTGAGACAGGTACCCTACCGGCGTCCATGCGCGAGGCTATAATAATAACTCTACTGAAACCTGACAAAGAACCAACACAATGTGACTCTTACCGGCCACTCTCACTAATTAATCTTGACGCCAAGATTTTTGCCAAATTATTGGCCACTCGGTTACAACCATTACTGCCCCTGATAGTCCGACCGGACCAGTCGGGCTTTATACCCGGGAGATCTACCTCACACAATCTGAGAACACTATTTGCTCTCATGCATTACGTCGCTCCCCATGTGCCTGCAGTGGCGGCATTGTTGGATGCCACCAAGGCCTTTGATTCTCTAGAGTGGGGATTTTTGTTCCCGCTCTTGCATAGATTAGGCATGAGCCCTTTATTTATAAATCAAATTAGACTCCTTTATACCGGACCTACGGCGCGCCTACGAGTTAACGGACTGATCTCCCACCCAATAACTATCACAAGAGGCACGCGACAGGGCTGCCCCTTGTCACCATTATTATTTGCTATAGCCACTGAGCCGTTGGCGGCTCTGATTCGGCAACACCACACAAACAGGAGCATCTGCTTCACGACACAGGGGCTCAACGTGTCCATGTATGCAGATGATATCACTCTGTATATGGTGAACCCGGAGGACAACTTCTCTCCCATGACGCGAGAGCTAGTGCGATATGGGGGGCTATCGGGGGTAGACATAAACTGGAGCAAGTCGATAATATTCCCGCTGACGCCTGGCACTAAGGCATTTGATACGGAATACCCTATAAAATGGGCGACTGAACCGACACGATACCTGGGTGTGTGGATTAGCAATGACATCCAGGAGCTCTGGAAACACAACTATGGTAGAGTGATGGACTGGATAACAGACAGAGTACGACGGTGGAAGACTCTACCTCTGTCCCTGATAGGCCGCATCGCAGTGGCCAAAATGGTCATCTTGCCCAAATTACTATATCTATTTGTAAATGTACCCATACCCCTCACGACACATTTTTTTTTTTTTTAGAAAACTCCGATCCTTGATGATCGAATTGGTCTGGGCGGGAAGACAACCCAGGGTATCTTGGGAAACACTCACACTCCCACAGGCACAGGGTGGACTGGCGGCACCGGACTTTGCCCTATATGCGTATTGCGCGCAGGCTCAGTTTCTCCACTACTGGGTGCACCCCACCCCGTTCCAGCCACACTTGGCCGTTGAGCTGGACCGAGCAGCCCCCCTGCCACTTAAGACGGCTATCTACCAACCCTTTAAGCGCCCACGCAATGAAGTAGATTCGGTGGAGGCGCTGCGATGGGCGTGGGAGGGGCTTCGCAGAAGAGCCCACCTGGATGTTCTATACGTGCCATCTATGACCCTGGCGGACAATCCGTTACTACCACCACTGATGGAGAGACACGCGCAGGCGCGGGCCCGGATACACAAGGTTCAGACGGGTCAGGACCTGTATCCTGGAGATAGCTTTTTAACACTGCAACAAATGTGTGGGCCTACAGCCCCCTCAGCGGCAGACATGCTACTTTACTATCAGCTGCGGGCAACCTGCAGACAGAGATTTGACACGTTTCCGGCGCCCCCTCCAAAACTGGCGGCGTTAGAAAATATTCTCACTGTCGAATCAAGCCGCAGGCTGATCACACGACTATACACTATCACACAAAGGGAGCACCCGGTTTTAGCGCCGATAGCCCGTGCCGCATGGGACGAGGACTTGGGGGGTAGCCTCACGGACGAGCAGTGGGCCTTCAGCTGTAGACAGCTAGAGCAGTTAACCCCAAACTATCGGCTCAGGTTAATACATTTTAAATACCTACATAGATTCTACAGGACCCCCATACAATTACGACGTATGAGGCTACGATCAGACGACCACTGTTGGAAATGCGGAGCGCCACAAGCAACATTTATACACTTAGCGTGGCACTTCAGGCCGATAGCAAGTTTTTGGGCTCAAGTCATACAATACATAGGTAGCATAACGGGGTTAACTTTGACATGCACGCCTCAGGTGGCACTCCTGGGGATAGTCCCTCACATACCGCCAAAGGTAAGGAAACTGCCGGCCATCCTGCTGCTGATGGCAAGGAGACAGGTGGCGATACATTGGGGGGCTACACACCCCCCGACAACGAAGGAATGGGTCAGAGAAGTGGCTTATTGTAAGACCCAGCTAGCGGAGTACTGGTAGCTAATGCCGACGCGCTCCCGTCCCAGAGACATATGGGAGACATTTGTGAGCTGGTTGGGAACTGTGGATATTGCGGAAGTATAGATGGGGCCAAGGCGTTAAGGGATCAAACTGTGAGAAGAGGTCTGGGCTACAAGAGACAGTCAGTGGGGCGGGACATATGGGTGAAGGTCCCATAAGTTGGTTATCCCCTGTCCAATTTGCCTGGATACGCTACAGAACCAAATGCATATAGTATTACCGCACTGTCTAATACTCACAAACTACGTCACGTATGGTCACCTTCATGAGGAACTGCTCACAAATATGTCACGACCGCTGCTATTTATTCCTGTTATTGTTAAGATGACGAACCACGCTGTATGATATTACTGTGTAACAAATGCCACTGGTTTGTATTTTTGTTGGAAAATGCAAATAAAAAAAAATAAACTTATAATTGGTGTATTTCAGTGTTTTTTAGGTCGAGCCTCGAGTAGCGCGCAAGCGCTGCTTAGAGGCGAAGACTTATTGTAAGCGAGTTTTAAAAGCAGTCCAACAAACGCTCGTGCGTCGTGGCTGGCCTTTTTGAGATGGGTACGCGCGGCAAACGTGTTTCCAATTATCGTGCCCAGACGCGGGCGCGATAAGTGGAAACACATGTCTGCCGCGCGTACTCATCCAAAGGCCAGTCACGACGCACGAGCGTTTTTGGGACTGCTTTGCAGGCTGCCGCGCTCGCTCGCCCCCGCTCCATGTCCCCCGATGTGCCCCGTAGTTTCCGGCTTCGCTCACCTTCTGCGGCTCACCGCTCGCGGCCCCGCTCCCCACATGATTTCCGTCGCTCGCCGCCTCGTTCCCATGTCTCCCCACATGATTTCCGTCGCTCGTTGCTTTGTTGAAAGAGGTTTATTTCGCAAACCTTGTTTCAGGTTGCTTGCAGACGGCGTGGATGTTAACTACAGGCACAAACTTGGTTGGACGCCTCTCATGGTGGCAGCAATGTGCAAGAATCAATGGTAGGTTTTAACTAATGAATATTTGTAAGAATCTGCTGTAGGCATCTGCATAGCAAATGTGTTAACTATTTCACTAGTCACACATTGCCTTTCCACACTGTGTTTTAGTACTCCATTGTGTTTTTTCTGAAGCGATAGCAACAAAAAAGCAAACCAACACTGGTCCCTTGAAACCTGTTTGTGTGGCACGCAATCGTAGATGGTAAAGAGCGTTACAATTTATGGATCTAAAATGGAACTACTGTTCACCATCTACAAAGGCATCACAAACACCCTCCATCCATCCGTCTGACCTCTTTTTAGATGAGTTAGTCACCCACAGCAACAAGGGCAAAAGGCTTGGATTGATCCTCTAGTAAAGCGTCCCTTCATTCCCAGTTAGAAATGGACCATGACTATGGACCGTGCTCCCAGTGACTATCCTCAATAAAGGTAACCTTCAGACGTAGGACAACCCCATCATCTCCGAATCCCCCTCCAAACCAGAGTACATCCTTAAGAAATTTCATGCACAGAGTCACACTGTATAATATTTAATCATGAAACGTGATATGGGGCAATTGTAGCATTAATCCTGTGAGTTTAGTTTGTAGCATGGACAAACTAATTCCTTTACCCTCAATTAGCTTTGAACCGAAAGGACTGCAAGATGCTATCATGTCATTGAAGGAATAGCGGCATTTGCCAGAGAGAAGACCGTTAAGCCATATTGTTGGACTGCACCTTTCATTAGGTAATTTTCAAAACACTTGGCTTTTGTGCTGGAAACATTGTACAGCTCCATCATGGAGGTGGTCACCCTCATAGTCCCCATGATGGAGGCTTATCTGAGCCTCCTGTTGAAGACCTTATTCACTGGGTGCTAGTGGCAGTCCGTATGTGCTGTTGTTTATCACTGCTGGGCCAAAACTTCTATTGCACTCCTTTTGGATAGGCAACTTATTCTCTTTACATACTTGACTCTTCAGTTGTAGTTAGGTCGAGTTATCACAACTTACTCCAGTAGTGGCACTAAGCTTAATTCCCAGGTACAGTATGTATGACACATTATGACACACAACCAAATGTTCAGTTAGTGCTGTTAAAAATGTGTTGATTCACAAGTGAGTATAATAGTGCAACAAAAATAAACCTGTACAACAAAAAAAACAAGGTTCTTGCAACGTCTGTGGCTGAGATATAAAATTTTAATCTATGTTTGCTCTCTAACCTCCATCCACAAGTCTCTCTCCCAGTAGAGTACATAATTATGTTTGTGCTGAGGTTGTAGGTGCTTATGTGACAATGGACTTGTGGGAGCTCTTCAAGACCATCACTTGTGAAGTATACTTCCGCCCTCGCCTATTGCAAGGGGGTGCAGACATTGCAATAAGCCAGCACGAGCAGCATTCTCCTCCTGCATTGGGGCGTTATGTTAAACCTCTGGGATTGAGCCCTCGGATAATGTATATTGAACCATTTTGCAAAATATTACTTGTATGAATTTGCCTTATCCATTTGGTGGTAAAATGAATCTCAAAGCTAAAACTAATAGCAAATCTGCGAAAGATACTCACACATGACTGGATTGGCATAGCCAATAGGTCTCGCCATGCAACAGTTGATGTTGTTGCACCAAGGATATTGTGCTGCATAACTAAATACTTATAAGGTCCCAAAAGCGAGACCTATTGGCTATGCCAATGCTTGTTTAACTTTAGCTCATGTGTTGGAATGAGACATGAGCTAATGGTAGTGTGTGTGTGTGCGCGTGTGCGTGTGCATGTGTGTGTGTGTGTGTGTATTAGTGTATTACTCAAGAAATACTTTTTATTGAATGTTTGCAATGGTTTCAAAGTTCATATTTCACAGAAAAGTGGTCCTCACTTTGAATTATTTTCTGTAATTTCCAGGGCAGACTTCATTTGCAGGAAATTCAGCTTTCCGAAACAAATAAAAAAGTTACATTGATGGTTAACAAAGCATTTCTTCTTTCTTTTAGTGCTGGTGAAAAAAATATGCTTTCACAATGACATGCTACTCTCAGAGTATTATTGAGTCCAGAAGACAAGCTCAACTTGCAGGCCGATCCTTGATGCAAACGCACCAATTAAACGTCCCCAGTGTGCGAAAATAAACAGTGTAAATGCAGAACCCTGCCAGCAATAGGTGAAATACACCGACTCACACCACACTTTCTTTTTTCATTTTCAGTCATATTAAATTACATACATGGTGTCAATGTACTGCAAAAGAAAAGCACATTTTACAATGTGTTTATTTACTTACAATGCAGCTTTCCATTTACCATTTAAAATATCCCTTATAATATTACATATTGCTGCAAAAACATTTTAAATATTAGAACATTATCTATTCCCCAGCAAAAAGCACACATTTCTCAAAACATTGACAGACATACCTGCAGTAACAGGCAAACTATGCAAACTGACGTCAAATGCTCCAAATCTTTCTAAAAGTACTAACTAAAATCAATAAATGAATCATATAAAATAATAAGCACATAACTAGTAACATGTGTAATATGGTCCTATATTGTCATGTTTGGGTTCAGGTGACATTTATAAACCAGTCAGCCTTCAGCCTCATGGACTATGATGTCACCAGAACCTCCTGATGGTAACATACAGCCATATTCCACAGTTACCCCTTATTCATTCTCTCTATATATATCTTGACAGTATGTAGATGTGGTATTGAGAGCACTCAATTTACACTTGCCTATATATAGTTACCTTGAAGATGTAGCTGATATTTCACAATCATATTTGGCCATGGTAGTCTGACATATAGCCCCGGAAAAGCTGTCTTTGCAAGTGACCTTGGTTTTTAGATCTGGCTTGACAGAGCAGATGTTGCCTGACCTTATGTGACCAACCTAAAAAAGAACTTTCAGGAGTACTACAGAAAGGGACTTTGGCTATGCCCATATGTTGATGGACAGGCGTGCATGTTTTGATTGGGCAGAAGCTGTGTGCTTCCACAGAAAAGTGTTTACCCTCCAAGAGCTGTAATAATTTGCTTATCAAGTTGTATGAGCCAGAGCTCTTTATCAAGCCTAGCTATTGTGTTGCAACAGAGCATGATGTTTAGGTCAAATACATGCTACTGCAGTGCAATAAGTCTCCTAGATAATTCTGGTGTTTGTTCTTCTCTGGCAGCAGCACTGAATTGAAGAGGGCAGTCAGGCGGAATGTGTATTGCAGTCCCAGCCACCCCACCTTCCCTTTCTATCTTCAACCTCATAGATACCTTAATATAGCACTCCTTGAAAGAATGGTGTTTTTTCTAATTCCTAGTTTTAAGATTTATGGGCTAAAGAGACTTTTTAAGCTCCTTGACTCGCAAAAGTTAATGTAATTATTAATTTTAATATATTGTTTATTTTCAAAACATTACATTACTAATATATTGAATTTACTTAAAATTTAATATTTTTATATATTACATTGAATTATTCACTTATTTAATATATTTTAATGCTAAATTACCCTTCCCTTAATCCTAAAAACCTCTTAGGGCTTCTTAATGCTACCACTCCCTGAACACTAAAAACTCCTTGCTACACCATAACACTACCCTATCCTGAACCCTAAAAAACCCGTATTACCCCTTAACGCTACCATTCCTTGAACTCTAAAAACTCCTAGGTACCCTTTAACACTACCCATCCGTGAACCCTTAAAAAAGATAGCCAGGACAGGTACTCCATGACCAAACGCAGTGGTCGCAGCCTTGGCTCTGGTAGAAAGAGCTTGCAAACCTTCAGGAAGGTACTTTTTGACCAAGGAATAGCAAATTGTGATGCAGTGCAGTATCCATCGTGAGATGTCCATTTCCGAACTGCCTTTCCATTTCTGGCTCTGACGTAACCCACAAAGAGTTGATCATCCACCATGAACTCTTTTGTGCAGTCAAGGTAGAACAGCACTGCTCGTTTTGGATCCAGCCGATGGAGTCTCTCCTCTTTAGAGGAGTGAGGCAGAGTGTAAAAGGTAGGCAAAGTGATGGACTGGCCTACATGAAAGGGAGTTACCACATTCGGTAGGAAGGATGCTCTAGTGCAAAGGGCCAGTTTGTCTGGGTAGATGGTAAGGTACGGAGGCTGTGATGACAGTGCCTGTAGCTCACTGACCCTCCCGGCAGATGTTATGACCGCTAGGAAGGCTGCTTTTATGATTTGGAGCCTAAGAGGGCAGTTGTGTAGCGGCTGGAATGGAGCACACATCAAAAACTAAGAACTAAGTTGAGGTCCCTCTAAGCATTAAGAAAGGGGGCTGGTGGAAACATATGTTGAAGACCTTTGAGAAACCTATTTACAATAGGGGATTTGAAAAGGGATGGCTGATCTGGCAACCGCAGAAATGTCGATATGGCAGACAGATAACCTTCTTAAGTGCCCAAAGCAGAGCCCTGCTCGGCTAGGGTAAGAATAAACAAAGGAACTCAGGCGAGGGGTGATAATAAAGAGTCAGCTTGTTTATCTGTACACCATGCCACGGACTTGCTCCAATGGCAGGCGTATACTGTCTGGTGGAGAAACGCCTGGCTGCCGAGATAACATTGCAGACTTCGGGCAGAAGGTTGAAAGCTGTCAACTGTCGCTGCTCAATCTTCAGGCATGAAGGCGAAGTGATTTCAGGTTCGGGTGCAGAACCCTGCTGTGTTGCTGCAATAGAAGATCTACTGAAGAGGCAGCCTGATCGGAGGACCGATACTCATGCTCAACAGCTCGGAATACCAGACCCTCGATGCCCAATTCGGAGCCACCAGAATGACTTGGGCCAGGTCGTTCCTGATCTTGAGAACTCTGGGAAGGAGTGGTATTGGCAGAAAGGTGTACAGGAGGCCTGAGTTCCACTTGAGATGAAAAGAATCTCTGAGCGAGAGCCACCTTGGAAACTACAGCACGCAAAACTGCTGACATTGCGTGTTCTTGACGGAGGCGAACAGATCCAACCAAGTCTCTCCCCATTCTTGGAAGAGACCATTAGCCACCTCCAGATGGAGACGCCATTTGTGATCCGCTAGGCATCGAAGGCTGAGTTTGTTCGACCTGGCATTCAAGAGCCCGCCAGGTGTTGAACCACCAGGGATATGCCCAGACCTTCCAACCATGTCAAGAGGCACAGCGCCTCTTGACAGAGGGTCCACGACCCCACCCTGTTGTCTGTGAACACCTATACTAGCATTCCCTCGACTGTAGGAAGAAAGGCCTTCAAGGACAGCTGGATCGCTAGGACCTTCAACAGATTGATGTGGAGTCTGGATTCCACTGGAGAACAGAGTCCTCTGATCCCTACCTCTGCCAGATGACAGCCCAGACTGGGACTGACCACCTTCATATCACATTCTCAGTTACCCTCCCCAATGGTAACATCTGTCCATCAAACCCTGCGCCGAACCCTAAGAGAACTTGGAATCGCATTACTGAGAAATGTTTCTCCAGTCATTTCACTCTCCCTCAGAATGAGGTGGAGAAACCCTTTACTAAGCAAATTGAATCACTAAATGAGGCTGTTCTAAGCTCCTCAGATAAATGCGCTCCCTTGAAAGTAAGTAAATCCTCTACAAGACACCCTTCTGAGAAGTGGTATTCTGTGGAATTAAAAGTAAGCAAAAGAAAATGTAAAAGCCTCGAACAAAAGTGGAGGTTTTCGAGAGATGAGGCTGATCATGTACAATATAAAGAAGAACTAAAACAATACCATAAAGCTCTGAAGAAAGCTAAGAAGGATTACTTTATTAGATGAATCAAAGAAAATAGTAGTTCCTCAAAAACATTATTTAAAATTGTTAATGAGCTTGCTTAGCCGAATTGTTTTTTACTATCAATCTCCCCACCGTGACCGTTTGTGAGGTACTTGGGGAACTATTTTACAGATAAAACTGATAGGATATACTCTTTTTTTGAGGCCCAACAATCATTAGAAGATTCTCTGTGGTTCTCGATGGGCCCCCACCCCAAGGCCATCACCCACCTGGGCGCCTTAGAACAGATTACAGAAGAGCAGGTCCTAAAGCTGATGACAGAGGTCAAGTCCGTATTCCCCTTAGACCCCTGCTAACATTTTATTTATTCTCGGTTAGTGCATATTCTCTGTCCCTACTTCACACACATTTTTAGCCAATCTCTTGAAAAGGTAACCTATCCAGAGTCCTGGAAGGAAGCAATACTGCTGCCTTTGACCCAAAAATCGGGAATCGATGCTTCTGTCCTTTCCAACTATCGGCTTATATCACTTCTGCCATAAATGTAAAAAATCTTGGAGAAATTAGTGAATAGACAATTGTCTAATTTTTTAGAAACCAACAATTTATTAGATCCCTTACAGACTAGTTTTCTTGCCAATAACAGCAATAAGGCCACATTGTTAGCAGTTTTTGATGACATCAGGCTATCAGTAGACAAGGGTAAGGCCGCGGCCCGGATTTTACTTGACCTTTCGGCAGCCTTCGATACGGTCTTGCATAGCTGGTTTATTAACAATCTTTATGATATCTGCTTACATTCAATGGCTGGGTTCCTTCTTAAAAGATAGATCGTACTCAGTGCAGTTCGGCACTTTTAGATCCTATTCCCACAAATGTGTTTTAGGAGTTCCACAAGGCTCATCTTTGAGCCCAACTCTTTCTAACATTTACATGACTCCAATAGCAACAATCATAAGGAAATGTGGATTTGATGTGTGCTCTTAAGGCGATGATACCCAGTTGATTATTTCACTGGGTGAAAAACGTGAGGAAACCCGGGGTAAGTTGCAGGAGTGCCTAGCTGAAATAGCAGGTTGGATGGCCAGTCACTGCTTAAAGTTAAACGCAAATAAGACTGAGATCCTGCTATTTGGTGGGGTCCTATCTATTTTGGGATGCCTCTTGGTGGCCTGACTCTCCGGGGGATATATCCACCCCTAAGAAGTTCGCCAAAAACCTCAGGGTGATTGTGGATAACTCTCTTTCAATGCAAGAACACATCAAAGCCACTTGCAGCAAATGCTTTGGCATTCTCAAATTATTGTGAAGATTGTTTAACTGGATTCCGATTGCTTGGCAGAAAATTATAGTCCAGGCTTTAATTACTAGTCGATTGGTCTATGATAATGCCCTCTTTGTGGGCATGGCAGATTACTTCTTTACAAGATTACAGGTAATTCAAAATGCTGCGGCCAATTTAATTTGTAACATAGACAGATTTGGCTCTGCATCAGCTTGCCTGATAGCGCTATACTGGCTTCCAGTTTGGAAAAAAGTTAGTTTTAAACTCCTATGCCATGCTCACAAGGCCTTGTATAACACCGGGCCAGAGATTCTTCGTGCCAGATTTGAATTTTACAGGCCAGCATAGAATTTGAGATCCTGCAATTTGGCTCCAGGGAGGTCCACACAAATTCAGAAATCCAGAACAGGATAACGTGCATTTTTGTACCTGGCAGCAGTCCAGTGTAACTCCTGACATCTGGATCTCTGCCCTACTGACAACCATCCACAATTCAGAACGAAATGGAAAACTTGGCTGTTCTCATGTTAGTAATTCTTCTGTATTTGAGAGGACCTGCTGTTTTTTTTTTTGTCTAGTTGAAACAAAAGGGAGCTTTATAGCGCTGTGATATCCCCTAGGGTATAAGTGATGCGCTTCATAAAAAATCCTA
Organism: Calotriton arnoldi; assembly: GCA_963921515.1. Lineage (NCBI taxonomy): Eukaryota > Metazoa > Chordata > Amphibia > Caudata > Salamandridae > Calotriton > Calotriton arnoldi. The sequence goes on from CAWUFW010000017.1 coordinate 6,749,395, forward strand.
AATAAATAAAATGCAGCATCTGTCACTACAGTCAGCTATGGTTAGGGAAGAGAGAGAGGTCTGCCACTGACCCTATCGCAGTTAGTTAGCCACCACTGCAGGTCTTTTGCAGTTCCCTTAGAGATCTGGACCAAGTCTGAGACATTCCCCTGATGCTGTGCCCACTGGAACTTCAAGTCCCACTGCAGAGCCTTCATTTGCCAATGGGTATGTGTCACAAGAAAGATGCAGGAGGCCATGAGGATCAAGAGCCTCAGAGTCAGTCTCACCGAAATCCAGGATAGAGGCCAAAACATCGGTATCCTAGCCTGAATATCCTGGACTCTCCATGTTGGAGGATAGGTCCGAAACTTCACTGTGTCCAGAACAGTCCCTCTCGCAGCCACGAAAGGGACGAAAGGAGGATTGGGAGTGACGAGGGGCTATGGAAAGGCCCAAGGACCCGACTGTAGCCCTACTATCCTTGAAGAGCTCCAGCGCTGAGTCCGCCTTATCCCCAAAGAGACAAGTGCCATCAAAGGGAATGTCAAAGAGAGAAGTCTGAGCATCCCCTGAAAAGCCAGTGGTTCTCAGCAGGCGTGGAGTTTTAATGCCAGCGATGATGAAATCGCTCTACCTAGCAAGTTGGTCGTGTCCAGTTCACATTAAATGGAAAACTTTGCTGCTTTGCTGCCATTTGCAATTGCCAGTGACAGTATGGCTCAGGCCTCCTCCGAGACCATTGGCAGCACTTGTGCAACTGAATCACAGATTGTGTGGGTTTATCTGCCCAACAGGCATGCGGTGTTCACCGACCACATTGCTAGGCTGGCAGAAGATAAAACCCTCTTACCAAAGGTGTCCAGCCTCTTGGATTCCCTGTTCAGTGGAGTTCTGATTCAAGCATGTGAATCTATGAAAGTTCCAATACTGGAGTAAGAAACAAGTTACTTACCTGTCACTAAAGTTCTCCAGTATTGGAAGCTTTCATAGATTCACATGCCACCCACCCTCCTAACCGGGGGAGGCTCACTTCGTTTTTATGGGCATAATTATGTTAGCACTTGTGCTCGAAAATCTGAGGTGCTGACCTTCTCTCTGGAGGGTTCTAGAGGGTGATTGATGCTGATTGGTTGGGGCAAAACTTTGGTTCTTCTTTAATAATGACCATGATAGGTTAATAAACTAAGAGGCCTAGGCCTTTCCAGTCTATACCTATGAGTGTTCTATTACTTCTACTAAGTCTGTTACTACTATTTTAAGTACCGGGGACTCCCATCATGACGATGGGGAATGATTCAAGCATGTGAATCTATGAAAGCTTCCAATACTGGAGAACTATAGTTACAGGTAAGTAACTTGTTTCTTATTGGTGTGCAGTTCTTGATGATTTATTACACATTAATTGAATCCAAGTGATTTAGACAGATGTGCCAGCCACTAAAAGACCCCTGATGAGTCTATAAAATAGCTTTATAGCCTGCTGCCGAGGGCTGGGTTATACTGGTTGCTAAAGGCCCTGATCCCGAGTTGCGGCTTGTGTCTATAACGAGGAAAAAGGCCTTTAACAACCACTATAGCCTGAGGCAGAAGGGTTAGAATATTCCACCCACTGAAAGTAGAATGTTCAAAATGAAAACAGGAGAAATAGAAAGACAAACATTGAAATGTTGAAGCGGAAGGTCTATACCAGCCGCTAATGGGCCTGACCAGTCCATTGTCTTCACTGGAGCACTCAACATTGCAGTGTTCTTATTCTGGCAATCTCCAGGATTTTACTAGATTTGGGAACTTGACCCAGATTACCATTGTCTGTATCTCAGGTAGAGGTGCGTACAGGGCAGAAATAAACAAGACAGTAACAAGAACACTGCAAGTGCCCACTGCAGTCTCAGGTACCTGATACAGTGACTGCCCGCAGCACACGGGTACTTCTGTGCACCTGCATGTGAGAGCCAAATCATGGAAATTGCACTGGTGCAGGACAGTTGTTTTTTTTTTTAGAACTCTTGAATATATCAACTGTGGTTTTGCCCAAGAATTTCAAACATCTACGTTAAGTTATGGGACGGAAAAGTCTACAATTAAACAACAATATTTTCAGTGTTGTAATTTGTAAATCACGTTCAGTTAGGCATTTCCGAGATACCGAATATTAAACAGAAATACTCTGATAACATGACCACTAGAGTTTTTTTTTTTACAGAAAATATAATTTTTCTAAATGTCATATTCACCATGCAGTTGGTCAGCACAAAAACTTTCATAACAGGCACAAAAAAACAATTCTGAAAAAGAGGGGTCACAATTAAGAACCTCGTAGAATCATTAAAAAATTAATAGCACTGAAGAAGCACACCGTTGCTTCTTAAAATCTAGTAGATCTATTTCATCACCACAACTTTTTAAAATGATGTAAAATTGCAAATAAGTGAAACAATGGAGAAGAAAAACCTTCCAACGGAGCCACATATTTTGACTCACTAGACAAGGTCTGGGCATGCCAAGAATTCAGACCATATTTCTCAGGATACACAAGACACTGGGCGAATTCTGCTTGGGTCAAACTTCCAATTGTTAATCAAAAGGAGTACAGTCACTCTCGTTGCTTTTTTGCACCAGTGCTGGGCGATTTTGCATCGAAGTTTTACCTGAAACCAGCTGAAACAAGCATTTGCAATGCAATAGGTCTCGCATTACTGATAATTTGAGGTATTGGCGTTGCAAATAATAATGCAACGCCAATAGCTCATACTTTCAGTAATGCGAGACCTAGTGCATTACAAATGCTTGCATAGTGAGCCAGGAACCACCATTGTATGTCTCAGTGCAGTACCGCAAGCTGATCCTAGAGGTCCCTAGTGAGCAAGGCACCAGCATTGAATGTCTCGGTGCAGTACTGCAAGCTGCTCCTAGAGGTCCCTAGTGAGCAAGGCACAAGCACTGCATGTCTCGGTGCAGTACCGCAAACTGCTCCTAGAGGTCCCTAGTGAGCAAGGCACCAGCACTGCATGTCTAGGTGCAGTACCTCAAGCTGCTCCTAGAGGTCCCTAGTGAGCAAGGCACCAACACTGCATGTCTCGGTGCAGTACCGCAAGCTGCTCCGAGAGGTCCCTAGTGAGCAAGGCACCAGCACTGCATGTCTCGGTGCAGTACCGCTGGCTGCTCCTAGAGGTCCCTAGTGAGCAAGGCACCAGCACTGCATGTCTCGGTGCAGTACCGCAAGCTGCTCCTAGAGGTCCCTAGTGAGCAAGGCACCAGCACTGCATGTCTCGGTGCAGTACCGCAAATTGCTCTTAGAGGTCCCTAGTGAGCAAGGCACCAGCACTGTATGTCTAAGTGCAGTACCGCAAGCTGCTCCTAGAGGTCCCTAGTGAGCAAGGCGCAAGCAGTGCATGTCTAGGTGCAGTACCGCAAGCTGCTCCTAGAGGTCCCTAGTGAGCATCATAAACTACCTAAGCAAAACAGTACACAGCTGCTTGAAATATGAGCAATTATATGTTTAAAGTCGTAAGGCAGTGGTGACATCAATGGACAGCTGACGATCCACTATAACAAAACAAGCACGCCCATGTTCAGGTAAAAGAAAAGCACATCTGCCATTATCCCATCTGAGGTGGCCGGGCTGCTTAAATTTTGAAAAAGCGTTGTGAGAGAGAGAGAGAGCAAGCGTGTCCTGCCTGCAAAAGCAGGCAGATGAAACCCAATTAAGAAAATAGTGCTCCCGGGCTCTAATTAAAGCATACGTGTAACAACTGAAGTAAAAGGGCCATTCCTCATGGGAGGTTACAAATAAAGACAAGGAGGGACTAACAAACCTATTAACCAATCAAGCCAGAATTTATGAAGGACAATGACACAAGATTATGACAAATATGGGAGGGGCTACAAGTACATACTGCAATACAGCATGCCTCGCAGAGCAGTGCATGCGCGCTGACTTTAGGCTCGACCTAAAAAAGCAAAAGTAAAACAACATTGTCATTTTCAATGCCAACAGCTCTAACTTTAACAAATGTGAGACCTGTTGCATTGAAAATGCAATTGGCCTTGCATTTGTTGGAGTTGGAGTTATTGGCATTATAAATGGCAATGTTTTTTACCTAGCCATGGTACAGAGTGCAGTACCACATGTGGCCAAAGGATGTCCCATGGGACTTCTTTTGGTCACATATGGTATTGAACCCTGCAGAAGATATGGTAAATCCACCCTACCAATAATGCATTGCATGCAAGACAGTACTACGAGTACATTCAAATAGCTATGTCCATATATACAATTAGTAGCTTTGAAATGTGACAAAATAATTATTACATGCATTTTGGATTAGGTTGTACTCTGTGTGGAGCTGATGAAGGGAAATGTATAGACGGTCTCATATAAATGGGAGATGTTCTAGTGAGTGAAGTAACCACTGCCAGCCTGGCTTAGGACCAATTGTGTGTCCTGCCTGCAGCCTTTTAAGAAAATAGTGCCTTGAGGCTGCAATTAAAACCTAGGGAATAACAACACATGTAACAGGGAGTGTTCTCGTGGGAGGTTACAAGAAGAGACAAGGCGGTACTAAGGAGGGACTAATAAGCCTATTGACCAATGAAAAGCCACCATTTACAAAGGACAGGGACAGGAGCCAATTAAAAAGATGGGTGGATAGTGGGTGGAGCTTTATGCCCATATCCTGAATACAACAATGAATATCCCAGTGGTAACTGGGAGAGATCAGTGCACTACTATGAAAGTCACTTATCCAAGCGTACTAAAGTAAACTTAAATCCTAATCATACATTATCAATCTTTTAAAGTAATCATCCAAATGTCAACAATGAGATATTACAGGAGAAAACAATGCTTAAGTTCTTCCATAAAAACTTGAAGCCAAATGTTCTTAGATGACTGTGCTTTTAATTTCATATGCAGCAGATGACGAATATCCAAACTTAAAATAGATGTTCAAATACAATTCTTCTTGTTCAAACAAAACGGTCAGAAAAAGATCCCAATGCATTTCGGGCTGGTCACATAGCCCTTCCTCAGGGGAATCTAAAATCATAATGTAAACAAATTACAACTAGCATAAAGTTAATATTTACAAGGCTTTATAGAAAATTAGAGTCTGAATAGATGCAAGAGCTCACAAGAGGGGGCAAAGCGATAGCCAAAACTGAAAACCCATAAAGTAGCCAACTGTAGACGCACTAGTAAATTAACAGAAGAAACATGTGATACTAAGAATACATGCCTGTCCTCAAAAACCAAGTGGCTAACGACAAAACCAGAGAAGAAGAAAAAGAAAAGACTACCACCACCTCCAATCGGCGTGAACCTAAAGTGCGAAGTAAACATACGGTCCATGAATCAAAACGTACCTTTCCAATCCACAAAACGAACAAAAATACAGTGCTCGTGTAAAACGTTCCTGAGGTAATCTAAAGATAAAATAAGTGGTCGTGAGAATTGATTGCCAAAACCTTACAGGCACAACTAAATCCGAAAAAATGCGGGCTTACCCTCAACAGAAGCACAAGAACTAAAAGACTATTTTCAAGCAAAATCTTTCTCTAACGATGCAATTGTAAAAGTAGAAAACAGCAGTAAGCTCGTGTATTTCAATATCTGGTTAATCACGAAAAAGAAGAATCACAACCACAATCCTTACCCGTGTATCATAACGCGAAACCAACTAGAAGTCAGACGCAAGGTGAACTATCCATACAGGACGCAAACGTGCAACACGGCATGACCCGCTTATACGTGAAAAAAACATAGAGGTAGAAAGCGGACTCAAGTGCATGCACCAATGTTTGAAAGTGATTGACTGTGAATCGCGATGAATTGACGTGATGAATATAACCCATCTTAAATAAAACCTAAAAACGTACCAAAAATAAAATTAAAAATACCAAGAAAATAATAAATAGAAATTCCGATTCAATACCAAACAGGATTGGAAGATGAAAGAAATAATGAAGACAGAGAAAAGACTAGAGAAAATACACCACATAAATGCAGATCGTATCATTACAAAACATAACATTAACTGATACATCACTTAAACGAACAGTGTGAAAAACAGTATATGTGTTAGAGAAATAGATTCTAATGTATACCTAACATCATGATACTGCTGTACAACAACATAATCTCAGACAATGCCAAAACCACAACAAAACATGCAGTACATATCATGTAAAATATGAAATAAATATGAAATAAAAAGAGACTGAGATGAATATAAAGGGCATCCAATTCACAAGAGGCACGGTAATTTATAGGAAACAAGATAATTCATATTTGTCATTGAGTCCTTTCGGATATATCTTTGTGACAACAATTGACTCATGTCTTTGTCTGGTTGAACCTTTACCAGTTCTAGAACACTGAATTTCAGTTGAGAAATGGCATGTTTTTGCGCTAACCAATGTTGTGCCAAAGGTGAACTTAGAGTGTTAGTGCGAATCCGACTCTTGTGTTCAGTAATACGAGTACGCAAACATCTTTCTGTTTTCCCAACATAATACAAACTGCAAGGACATTTAATTACATAAATCACATGATGACTATTGCAATTTGCGGAAAATTTCAATTTGATTTGCCTTCCAGAACGTGGGTGAGCAATGGTGGTGCCAACCATCACATTATTGCAGTGTGTACAATTAAAACATTTGTTCATACCCTTATGTTTGGTTGTAGGGACATCTAAAGGTTTTGACAATATTTCTTTTAGATTATTGGAACGTTTGTAGGCGAAAATTGGAGGATCGGAAAACAACCCTTGAAATTCAATTTCTGATTGTAAGAGATCCCACCGTTTAAGCACTATTTGTTTAATTTGGTGAGCAGTAGAAGAAAATGTGGAAACAAAACTTCCCTGCGCACATTCTGTGGTTTGTGGGTCTTCTGAAGTAAAGTGTCTCTATCCAAAGCGACAGCTCTTGTTTCTGCTTGATCAATAATGTGTTTGGGGTAACCCCTAGCCACAAATTTTTCTTTGTAATCATGTATGCTCAAAGCATACTGAGTCGGATCTGATGTAATTCGTTTAATGCGAGTAAATTGGGAAAAAGGTAAATGATGCTTTGAGGATGGAAGCTCTGAAAAAGCAGAGCATTATTGCGATCAGTCTTCTTCTGAAAGACACTGGTAGAGATAAGGTCACCCTGACGAGTTATGTTCACATCAAGAAATGATATGTGTTGCACATCAATGGTGTGTGTGAACTGGATTCTGGGATTGATGTCATTAAGTTTCAAAATACATGCTGTTAGATGCTCACGACTCCCTTGCCAAATTATAAAAATATCATCGATGTATCGGCGATAGACTTTTAAATGACGTAACCATTCATTGTCAGAAAGAATGAAATCAGTCTCAAATTTTTGCATAAAGATGTTGGCGTAACTAGGCGCCCCTGAAAACCCCATCGAAGTTCCGTTAGTTTGAGTATAGTAATGATCCTTCCATGAGAAATAGCAGTTGAACAAACAAAAATTTAAAAGCTCAAGCAAAAAGACTTTATTCGCTTGGGAAACATCGTGATTAAGAAGGGCCCATTCTATGGCCTCTATTCCTTCAAGATGAGGGATTGACGTGTACAATGCCACAACGTCAATAGTACATAACCAAATTTCATCTCCATCAAAAAATTGAACTTCTTTCAAAACGTTCAAAAGGTGAGTGGTGTCTCGCAAATACGAACTAGAAGATTGAACAATCGGCTGTAAAAAAACCATCAAGATATTTACCAAGCGGTTAATGAATTGATCCGCAACTAGATACAATGGGCCTTAAGGGAGGATTCAAAAGTTGCTTATGAATTTTTGGAAGCATATACAACCTCGGTTTGCGAGGATATTGCGTCCACAAAAAATCTCTAGTTTTTGGGTAATCCACCCCATTTCAATAGCCTGAGTCAGAATGGCACTCAAAGTTTCTTGGAAGGAATTAGTTGGGTCGTCAGGGAGTGGAAGGTAAGTATTAGTGTCAAGAAGCATGGTATGAATTTCATCTTCATAATTTTTGCGATCCTTAACAACAAATGCCCCACCTTTGTCTGCCTTAGTGAAATGTAAATCTTGATTCTGCCTCAATGTCCTTAGCGCTGAAGAATCTTTTTGGACAAATTCTGTTGTGAAAAAGATGTGTAAGAAATTTTAGATAAGTCTTGTTTGACCAAAGTTTCAAACGTATCAATTATTTTGTGTGTAGTAGGAGATGTAAAAGTGCTTTTTGGTTTGAATTCAAGATACTTAACTTCTGATACTGGTGCAGTTGCAGCATTACAAATGGAAAAAAAGTACAGAAGTCGTAGCTTTCTCATGAATTTATACAAAGCAATTTCTGCATCTAGAGGTCTAGAATGAAACGTGGGTACAAAAGAACTACCCTTCTCTAAAACAGCCAATTGATGTTGTGATAATTTAACTGAAGAGATGTTAACAACTAGTGTTTCTTTTGGCGTTGTGCTCTGCCTGATTTTATCAAATCGGTGGCCTCTGCGAGTTTGTTTACCTCTGGTGTTGTGTGAGTGGGAGGGTTGTTGGCTGCAGGACTTATCTCCAAAAAAGACACTCTAGGGATATTAGAAGCACCAAGTGTGCTCTCACTCATTGTGGCTGATGTGGATGGTGCTGCAGGCGCTGGAGGACGACTAAGCTGAGTGTCAGTAAGTGAAACTTCAGATGATGTTGTGCCCGGTTTTTTCCACACGCGTTTTTGCGCATACACCTCCGCCCAAGTATAGACTTCGTCTAACTTATAATCGATCATATCATGACGGAATTTTCTTATTTTTCGTTCGTGAATTTCTTTAGCATAAATATCTAATTTTATGTTGATCTCATTTAAAGTTGATGCCCATTCTTCAGCTTCCATTCGAAGGGTTAGTGCCTCTTGTAATTCTTTTATTTCTGACTCTAAGCCTACTAATACCTGTGAAAGTTCTTCTACAATAAGTAAAATCAAGTCAAGGGAGCATTTGTTGAGGATCGCAAACCATTTTTCCATGAATTTTTTATTCATTTTTAAAAAAACATAGGTTTTATGGCTAGACGTAACCCTCAGGGGAATCCTGCTAACCTTGTGATATTGGATCAAGGTGGTGGCATGAAGCCTTTGATTGACTTCTCGTCTGAGTAAGTATTCTAGTTGACGTAGTTGTTGTTGTATGGGTCCTTGTGAAGTATCAAAAGTTTTAGCCGCTCTGTTGAGCTCATAAATGTCGTTAGCTTCAGCAGAAGTATAAACTTTAGTTTCTGCTTTATGATCCGTGAGATGTGCTATGTCTTCAAATGATGTCATGGTGGTGCACAACCTTGTTGCAATGCAGAAAAAACTAGACAATGAAGATATTTGAAGCAACAATACATGCACTCAGATTAAACTAGTAAATGTAACAATAATACAAATTAACCAAACGAATCTTGTAATAGTCTGCACTTTAAAAGTGGCTTCTGCAGACCACTTAATTTCGAACAGAACAATGAATATCCCAGTGGTGACTGGGAGAGATCAGTGCACTACTATGAAAGTCACTTATCCAAGTGTACTGAAGTAAACATAATTTATTATTTTCTTGGTATTTTTAATTTTATTTTTGGTACGTTTTTAGGTTTTATTTAAGATGGGTTATATTCATCACGTCAATTCATCGCGATTCACAGTCAATCACTTTCAAACATTAGTGCATGCACTTGAGTCCGCTTTCTACCTCTATGTTTTTTTCACGTATAAGCGGGTCATGCCGTGTTGCACGTTTGCGTCCTGTATGGATAGTTCACCTTGCGTCTGACTTCTAGTTGGTTTCGCGTTACGATACACGGGTAAGGATTGTGGTTGTGATTCTTCTTTTTTCGTGATTAACCAGATATTGAAATACACGAGCTTACTGCTGTTTTCTACTTTTACAGTTGCATCGTTAGAGAAAGATTTTGCTTGAAAATCGTCTTTTAGTTCATGTGCTTCTGTTGAGGGTAAGCCCGCATTTTTTCGGATTTAGTTGTGCCTGTAAGGTTTTGGCAATCAATTCTCACGACCACTTATTTTATCTTTAGATTACCTCAGGAACGTTTTACACGAGCACTGTATTTTTGTTCGTTTTGTGGATTGGAAAGGTACGTTTTGATTCATGGACTTTATGTTTACTTCGCACGTTAGGTTCACGCCGATTGGAGGTGGTGGTAGTCTTTTCTTTTTCTTTTTTCTTCTTCTCTGGTTTTGTCGTTAGCCACTTGGTTTTTGAGGACAGGCATGTATTCTTAGTATCACGTTTCTTCTGTTAATTTACTAGTGCGTCTACAGTTGGCTACTTTATGGGTTTTCAGTTTTGGCTATCGCTTTGCCCCCTCTTGTGAGATCTTGCATCTATTCAGACTCTAATTTTCTATAAAGCCTTGTAAATATTAACTTTATGCTAGTTGTAATTTGTTTACATTATGATTTTAGATTCCCCTGAGGAAGGGCTATGTGACCAGCCCGAAATGCATTGGGATCTTTTTCTGACCGTTTTGTTTGAACAAGAAGAATTGTATTTGAACATCTATTTTAAGTTTGGATATTCGTCATCTGCTGCATATGAAATTAAAAGCACAGTCATCTAAGAACATTTGGCTTCAAGTTTTTTATGGAAGAACTTAAGCATTGTTTTCTCCTGTAATATCTCATTGTTGACATTTGGATGATTACTTTAAAAGATTGATAATGTATGATTAGGATTTATGTTTACTTTAGTACACTTGGATAAGTGACTTTCATAGTAGTGCACTGATCTCTCCCAGTCACCACTGGGATATTCATTGTTCTGTTTGAAATTAAGTGGTCTGCAGAAGCCACTTTTAAAGTGCAGACTATTACAAGATTCGTTTGGTTAATTTGTATTATTGTTACATTTACTAGTTTCATCTGAGTGCATGTATTGTTGCTTCAAATATCTTCATTGTCTAGTTTTTTCTGCATTGCAACAAGGTTGTGCACCACCATGACATCATTTGAAGACATAGCACATCTCATGTATCATAAAGCAGAAACTAAAGTTTATACTTCTGCTGAAGCTAACGACATTTATGAGCTCATCAGAGCGGCTAAAACTTTTGATACTTCACAAGGACCCATACAACAACAACTACGTCAACTAGAATACTTACTCAGACGAGAAGTCAATCAAAGGCTTCATGCCACCACCTTGATCCAATATCACAAGGTTAGCAGGATTCCCAGAGGGTTACGTCTAGCCATAAAACCTATGTTTTTTTAAAATTAATAAAAAATTCATGGAAAAATGGTTTGCGATCCTCAACAAATGCTCCCTTGACTTGACTTTACTTATTGTAGAAGAACTTTCACAGGTATTAGTAGGCTTAGAGTCAGAAATAAAAGAATTACAAGAGGCACTAACCCTTCGAATGGAAGCTGAAGAATGGGCATCAACTTTAAATGAGATCAACATAAAATTAGATATTTATGCTAAAGAAATTCACGAACGAAAAATAAGAAAATTCCGTCGTGATACGATAGATTATAAGTTAGACGAAGTCTATACTTGGGCGGAGGTGTATGCGCAAAAACGCGTGTGGAAAAAACCGGGCACAACATCATCTGAAGAAAGTTTAGTTTCACTTACTGACACTCAGCTTAGTCGTCCTCCAGCGCCTGCAGCACCATCCACATCAGCCACAATGAGTGAGAGCACACTTGGTGCTTCTAATATCCCTAAAGTGTCTTTTTTGGAGATAAGTCCTGCAGCCAACAACCCTCCCACTCACACAACACCAGAGGTAAACAAACTCGCAGAGGCCACCGATTTGATAAAATCAGGCAGAGCACAACGCCAAAAGAAACACTAGTTGTTAACATCTCTTCAGTTAAATTATCACAACATCAATTGGCTGTTTTAGAGAAGGGTAGTACTTTTGTACCCACGTTTCATTCTAGACCTCTAGATGCAGAAATTGCTTTGTATAAATTCACGAGAAAGCTACGACTTCGGTACTTTTTTTCCCATTTGTAATGCTGCAACTGCACCAGTATCAGAAGTTGAGTATCTTGAATTCAAACCAAAAAGCACTTTTACATCTCCTACTACACACAAAATAATTGATACGTTTGAAACTTTGGTCAAACAAGACTTATCTAAAATTTCTTACACATCTTTTTCACAACAGAATTTGTCCAAAAAAGATTCTTCAGCGCTAAGGACATTGAGGCAGAATCAAGATTTACATTTCACTAAGGCAGACAAAGGTGGGGCATTTGTTGTTATGGATCGCAAAAATTGTGAAGATGAAATTCATACCATGCTTCTTGACACTAATACTTACCTTCCACTCCCTGACGACCCAACTAATTCCTTCCAAGAAACTTTGAGTGCCATTCTGACTCAGGCAATTGAAATGGGGTGGATTACCCAAAAAACTAGAGATTTTTTGTGGACGCAATATCCTCGCAAACCGAGGTTGTATATGCTTCCAAAAATTCATAAGCAACTTTTGAATCCTCCCTTAAGGCCCATTGTATCTGGTTGCGGATCAATTCATGAACCGCTTGGTAAATATCTTGATGTTTTTTTACAGCCGATTGTTCAATCTTCTAGTTCGTATTTGCAAGACACCACTCACCTTTTGAAAGAAGTTCAATTTTTTGATGGAGATGAAATTTGGTTATGTACTATTGACGTTGTGGCATTGTACACGTCAATCCCTCATCTTGAAGGAATAGAGGCCATAGAATGGGCCCTTCTTAATCATGATGTTTCCCAAGCGAATAAAGTCTTTTTGCTTGAGCTTTTACATTTTTGTTTGTTCCACTGCTATTTCTCATGGAAGGATCATTACTATACTCAAACTAACGGAACTTCGATGGGGTTTTCAGGGCGCCTAGTTACGCCAATATCTTTATGCAAAAATTTGAGACTGATTTCATTCTTTCTGACAATGAATGTTTACGTCATTTAAAAGTCTATCGCCGATACATCGATGATATTTTTATAATTTGGCAAGGGAGTAGTGAGCATCTAACAGCATGTATTTTGAAACTTAATGACATCAATCCCAGAATCCAGTTCACACACACCATTGATGCGCAACACATATCATTTCTTGATGTGAACATAACTCGTCAGGGTGACCTTATCACTACCAGTGTCTTTCAGAAGAAGACTGATCGCAATAATGCTCTGCTTTTTCAGAGCTTCCATCCTCAATCGTTAAAGCATCATTTACCTTTTTCCCAATTTACTCGCATTAAACGAATTACATCAGAACCGACTCAGTATGCTTTGAGCATACATGATTACAAAGAAAAATTTGTGGCTAGGGGTTACCCCAAACACATTATTGATCAAGCAGAAACAAGAGCTGTCGCTTTGGATAGAGACACTTTACTTCAGAAGACCCACAAACCACAGAATGTGCGCAGGGAAGTTTTTGTTTCCACATTTTCTTCTACTGCTCACCAAATTAAACAAATAGTGCTTAAACGGTGGGATCTCTTACAATCAGAAATTGAATTTCAAGGGTTGTTTTCCGATCCTCCAATTTTCGCCTACAACTGTTCCAATAATCTAAAAGAAATATTGTCAAGACCTTTAGATGTCCCTACAACCAAACATAAGGGTATGAACAAATGTTTTAATTGTACACACTGCAATAATGTGATGGTTGGCACCACCATTGCTCACCCACGTTCTGGAAGGCAAATCAAGTTGAAATTTTCCGCAAATTGCAATAGTCATCATGTGATTTATGTAATTAAATGTCCTTGCAGTTTGTATTATGTTGGGAAAACAGAAAGATGTTTGCGTACTCGTATTACTGAACACAAGAGTCGGATTCACACTAACACTCTAAGTTCACCTTTGGCACAACATTGGTTAGCGCAAAAACATGCCATTTCTCAACTGAAATTCAGTGTTCTAGAACTGGTAAAGGTTCAACCAGACAAAGACATGACTCAATTGTTGTCACAAAGAGAAACTCATTGGATTTGGTTTATGGAATCATTATATCCAAAAGGACTCAATGACAAATATGAATTATCTTGTTTCCTATAAATTACCCTGCCTCTTGTGAATTGGATGCCCTTTATATTCATCTCAGTCTCTTTTTATTTCATATTTATTTCATATTTTACATGACATGTACTGCATGTTTTGTTGTGGTTTTGGCATTGTCTGAGATTATGTTGTTGTACAGCTGTATCATGATGTTAGGTATACATTAGAATCTGTTTCTCTAACACATATACTGTTTTTCACACTGTTCGTTTAAGTGATGTATCAGTTAATGTTATGTTTTGTAATGATATGATCTTCATTTATGTGGTGTATTTTCTCTAGTCTTTTCTCTGTCTTCATTATTTCTTTCATCTTCCAATCCTGTTTGGTATTGAATCGGAATTTCTATTTATTATTTTCTTGGTATTTTTAATTTTATTTTTGGTACGTTTTTAGGTTTTATTTAAGATGGGTTATAATCATCACGTCAATTCATCGCGATTCACAGTTAATCACTTTCAAACATTGGTGCATGCACTTGAGTCCGCTTTCTACCTCTATGTTTTTTTCACGTATAAGCGGGTCATGCCGTGTTGCACGTTTGCGTCCTGTATGGATAGTTCACCTTGCGTCTGACTTCTAGTTGGTTTCGCGTTACGATACACGGGTAAGGATTGTGGTTGTGATTCTTCTTTTTTCGTGATTAACCAGATATTGAATTACACGAGCTTACTGCTGTTTTCTACTTTTACAGTTGCATCGTTAGAGAAAGATTTTGCTTGAAAATCGTCTTTTAGTTCTTGTGCTTCTGTTGAGGGTAAGCCCGCATTTTTCGGATTTAGTTGTGCCTGTAAGGTTTTGGCAATCAATTCCCACGACCACTTATTTTATCTTTAGATTACCTCAGGAACGTTTTACACGAGCACTGTATTTTTGTTAGTTTTGTGGATTGGAAAGGTACGTTTTGATTCATGGACTTTATGTTTACTTCGCACGTTAGGTTCACGCCGATTGGAGGTGGTGGTAGTCTTTTCTTTTTCTTTTTTCTTCTTCTCTGGTTTTGTCGTTAGCCACTTGGTTTTTGAGGACAGGCATGTATTCTTAGTATCACATGTTTCTTCTGTTAATTTACTAGTGCGTCTACAGTTGGCTACTTTATGGGTTTTGAGTTTTGGCTATCGCTTTGCCCCCTCTTGTGAGCTCTTGCATCTATTCAGACTCTAATTTTCTATAAAGCCTTGTAAATATTAACTTTATGCTAGTTGTAATTTGTTTACATTATGATTTTAGATTCCCCTGAGGAAGGGCTATGTGACCAGCCCGAAATGCATTGGGATCTTTTTCTGACCGTTTTGTTTGAACAAGAAGAATTGTATTTGAACATCTATTTTAAGTTTGGATATTCGTCATCTGCTGCATATGAAATTAAAAGCACAGTCATCTAAGAACATTTGGCTTCAAGTTTTTTATGGAAGAACTTAAGCATTGTTTTCTCCTGTAATATCTCATTGTTGACATTTGGATGATTACTTTAAAAGATTGATAATGTATGATTAGGATTTATGTTTACTTTAGTACACTTGGATAAGTGACTTTCATAGTAGTGCACTGATCTCTCCCAGTCACCACTGGGATATTCATTGTTCTGTTCGAAATTAAGTGGTCTGCAGAAGCCACTTTTAAAGTGCACACTATTACAAGATTCGTTTTGTTAATTTGTATTTGTGTTACATTTACTAGTTTAATCTGAGTGCATGTATTGTTGCTTCAAATATCTTCATATCCTGAATACAGCATGTCTCGAAAAGACAGCGCAAGGGCTGCCTAGGCGAGACCTAGAAACATGCAGTCGTATCTACTCAACCGAGCACTGCAAAAGACTTGTTTTTAGCAGTCATTTAGTGAAATTTTCAGTTTAAGACCAGTACAAAATTAGAAAGAATATTGTGCAGGACAGGGGTTTCGAATATTATGGAAGAAGAGGAGATGGTATAGGGCATCCGGGACACAACAGGGGTAGGGAGTGCACAGGGGCGAGGGGATGAGTGCTGTACACATTATGAGTTTAGAATACTGTGGAAGAAGGGCAGATGGTATAGGGCATCCGAGGCACTATAGGGGTAGGGAGTGCACAGGGGCGAGGGAATGAGTGCTGTACACAATAGGGGTTTAGAATACTGTGGCAGAAGGGTAGATGGTATTGGGCCTCCGGCCTCCGGGACACAATAGGGGTAGAGTGTGCACAGGGGCGAGGGGATGAGTGCTGTACAAAATAGGGGTTTCGAATACTGTGGAAGAAGGGGAGATGGCATAGGGCATCTGGGACATACCAGCAATGGTATGGAGTGCACGGAAGGTGGGGCAATGAGTGCCTGGGTGATGGTTACTCAAGGGTAAGGTCACCAAGTGGAGTGGCAGAGCCACAGAGTGGAATGAAAGCTCTTCAGGGGTGGTCAGACATGCAGAAGGTAACCTGTGCACCGGGAGACTATGACCTCACCATTTCTAACCATACAACTCATCAGTGATGATAACAAACAAAGCTCCGCCCAGAATGCTCCCAGATGCAGGAGACCTTGGCCTTCATTGCGAGGTGGCTGAAGCAGTATGCCGGGGGCACACAGTCCATGAAAAGGTAATGCCCCCATGAACAAACATGCCCAAAGTGTTCCCTGGGGCGGGGAGATGCCAGACGAATACTCCCCTCACTCACCACTCTGCAGTTGTCGACCTCTCACCCCGCTCTCTCCTCAGACCCTGAGACCTTCCAGGATCAGCTCCGCGTGCAGCCTGCTGTGTCTATATAGAACTTAAATAAAGGATAGTTGCCTGATTACCTGTTCTGATGCTCTTTCTTTGCCTTAGGGTGGTCCCCTGACCAACATTTTACCAGCCTGGCCAGTATTTTCCTGCCAAGACAGGTCCAAAAATCTGGAACATTATCAACCATGCCTTGGTGATGAACAATGGTCTATCGTGGACATAGAAAAGAGTGGAATAAGAAACACTGTAACATGGATAATATATTCATTGATGCATACAGTTTTTGAATCACCATGAGCAACTGTATCACAGGTGGAGAAAAGAAGGAACTAAAAGATACAAACGGTGAGAAGTAATTCCATGAAATGTATACAATTTATTAATAACTACAAGTTAACAAGAATTTAGCCTTGTTAAAGCGGTGACCGCGAAACAAGTGTTAGCTGGGTGGAAGCGATGTGGACTAATGAATACCAGCCAGCCCCAGAGACACTGCACACTAAGCTTCTCTCTGACTATGCCACCATGCCCCTGTCTGCTGCCAGATCAAGATTCTGCCCTGGACACTGCACAGGGTGAGGGCAACCGAGAAGACTAACACATAACTTGGTTCAGTACTAGCCTTAACCCCTAAATGTCAGCGTACCCAACCCTAATCCCTTACCCATCCATAACTCTTACCCGACCCTAACTTCTATCTTAAGCCTTACCGCTTAGCTTACACCTTTCCCTACACTAAACTTTAACCATAACCTAAGTCTAACCACAAACATCTTGCTAACTACACTCCTAACCTATGCATTTTTTTTAAAGTGTTTCTATTTTGCACTCTTTTGAAGGCTTATTTTACACTTGTCTGCTTTTTGTCATCACGTTTGGTTACTCTACTTTTTGTTTTCGATTTTTTACTGGAAACCTTGTGCATTTGTTGGTTTAAATGTGCATTCCCTGTTGTAAATTAACAATCCTGGTCCAAATGTGCAGTCATTGGAATTCATTCCTAAAAATGGTTATTTATTAAAAGCAATGTATATTGAGCGGAACTAAAATACATTTGTCTAGACTCCATGTCTTCCAAAGAGTTAATTCACTAGCCTGTGTATCACTCTTGTTAAGTACTGCACATACGATTATTGCTGGGTCAAATCTGAACATATTCACACACACATTCAAGGCAGTGGCAGGCGATACAAATAAAAAGTTATGGGGCGGGAGGAGCGCGGGAGGGGAGGGGGAGTTAAACATAAATAAATAAAAGACTTACCTGATGCCGACGGCCGCCTCGTGCCTCAGTGCTCCTCAACTCTCCTGCTCCCAGCAGTCCCTGTGACACATCAGAGCATCGTGGGGATTGGCCTGAGCAGGCTGGTTTGACGCTTGCTCAGGTACAGGTATCAATCAATCAATCAGGGGTTTTTTAAAGCGCGCTACTCACCTGTGAGGGTCTCAAGGCGCTGGGGGGAAGGGCGGGGTGCAGTCCGGATCAGCCGAAGAGCCAGGTCTTGAGGCTCTTTCTGAAGGTGTGCAAGGTAGGGGAGCGTCTGAAGTTGACTGGGAGCTCGTTCCATGCCTTAGCTACAACGTGGGAGAAGGCTCTACCCCCTGCTCTGGTTCTGCGGATGCGTGGAGTTTCTGCTAGGGCGAGGTCGGCGGAGCGGAGGTTTATTTTGGGTACGTGGAAAGATACCCTTTCGTTGAGGTATTTGGGTCCGATGTTGTGGAGTGATTTGTAGGCGTGGGTGAGTAGCTTGAAGGTTACTCTCTTCTCGACGGAGAGGTCTCACAGGTGTTGGGTCATGTGCTTGTATCGTGCAGTTCCGAGGATGAGTCGGGCCGCGGTGTTCTGGATGGTCCGGAGTTTGTGAAGGAGGGATTTGTTGATTCCGGCATAGAGGGTGTTACCGTAGTCCAGTCTGCTGGTTATGAGTGCGTGGGTGACGGTTTTTCTGTCTGCGGGGGGGATCCACTTGAAAGTCTTGCGGAGGATGCGGAGGAAGTTGAAGCAGGTGGAGGTGACGTGTTGATCTGGCGGGTCATGGTGTGGGAGGAGTCTAGGATGATGCCGAGGTTCCGGGCGTGATCCGTCGGGGTGGGTGGGTTTCCGAGGGTGGAGGGCCACCAGGTGTTGTCCCAAGCGGAGGGGGAGGGTCCAAGGACGAGGACCTCTGTCTTCTCTGAGTTGAGCTTTAGGCAGCTGTTGCTCATCCAGGATCGAGGTCCTTCATTCCTTCCTGGAAGCTGAGTCTGGTGTCTTCAGGGTTCTTCGTGAGGGAGAGGATGAGCTGGGTGTCGTCGGCGTAGGATACTATACTGAGCCTATGTTGTCTGACGATGGCGGCGAGGGGGGCCATGTAGATGTTGAAGAGCGTGGGGCTGAGCGATGATCCTTGGGGTACTCCCCAGTTGATCTCTGTAGGTTCGGAGAGGAAGGGTAGAAGTCTGATCCTTTGGGTTCTGCCGGCGAGAAAGGAGCGGATCCAGTCGAAGGCGGTACCACAAATACCAGCGTCGTGGAGTCTGGCTGCAAGAGTGCGGTGGGAGACCGTGTTAAAGGCTGCGGAGAGGTCTAGCAGGATGAGGGCCGCGGTATGGCCCTGGTCGAGTAGCATGCGGATGTCGTCTGTGGCGGCGAGGAGGGCGGTCTCGATGCTGTGGTTGCTGCGGAAGCCGGACTGGGAGGAGTCGAGGTTGGCGTTCTCTTCGATGAAGGCGGTCAGCTGGGCATGGACGAATCTCTCAGTGACTTTGGCTGCAAAGGGAAGTAGAGAGATGGGCTGGTAGTTTTTCAGGTCCGTCGGATCAGCCGAGGGTTTTTTGAGAAGGGGCTTGACCTCTGCTCGCTTCCAGTCATCGGGGAAAATGCCGGATTCGAAGGAGGCGTTGACGGTGCGGCATAGTTCGGGTGCTATTGCGGCGGCGGCTCTGTGGAAGATGTGTGGCGGGCAGGGGTCCATGGGGGCTACTAAGTGGGTGCTCTTCATGGTCGTGGTGGTATCTTCGGTGGTGACCGGAGTCCAGGTGGAGATGGTGGGATGGCTGTCATTGCTAGGGGTGGGGGTGGTTTCTGGAGTCTGTTCGCTGAAGTTGCCGTAGAGGGCCTTGATTTTCAGGAGGAAGTAGGAGCCGAGCTTCTTGCAGAGGTCCTGGGACAGTGTGACGTCTGTGGCTTCGCTAGGGAGTCTGGTGAACTGCTGGATGACGTTGAAGAGTTCCTTTGCGTTACTGGCGTTGGTGTGGATTTTGTTTCGGATGAAGGTCCTCTTGGCGGCTTTTATGCGTTGGTGGTATTCAGTCATGGCGTTCTTGTAGGTGTTCTGGTCTCCGTTGGATTTGCTGTTTCTCTAACGTTTTTCGAGACGTCTGCAGGCGTGTCTGGCTTCTTGGAGGTCTGTGGTGAACCAGGCGGCCTTCAGGGGGCATTGTCTGATGGGGTGGCGGAGGGGTGCGGGCTTGTCTGCGCAGCTGGTGATCCAGCGGTGTAATTCTTTGGCTGCGGAGTTGGCGTCGGTCGCGGCGGTGGGGGGGTCGTGGATGAGGGTGGAGTTGAGGTGCTGCTCGGTGACCTTGCTCCAGTTCCTTTGTGGCGGGCGCGGGGCAGGCTTGTGTGCGGTGGTGGTGTTGAAGGAGAAGTGTACGCAGTGGTGGTCTGTCCAGAGGGGCTGCGAGGTGTGGCTGAGGTAGTCTGTACTGTTTCTCCACCTGGCTGTGGAATACAGCTGGGTTGGAGAAACCTAAGTGTGCATGTCTGTTTGGCCGGCCTAAGACGGCCGGCCAAACAGACATGCACACTTGTAGCAGAGCATACCACTCCTCATCTCAGCCACCCAGTGTCAATCGGGATGGCCCCGCCCTTGAATTGACATACCGGGCATAGCAAGAAAAAATAACATGATAATAACATGTTTTATTATCATTTTATTTTTCCTTTATTCACTGCTCAGAAAGCAGTGGGGCAGCGCTCCTCCGCCCTTAACAGAGGAGCCGCTGCTGATTCAAGGCACTACACAACTTAGGCCCCACCTACCTGAACAGTTGCATCTCCTTCCACCAACCACCCAGACACCTCTGCTCCTCCCACTCCACACCAGAGCCTTATCTGCTCTTCTTGAGTTCCGCAAGAAGCTGAAGATTTGGATTTTCAATTAACCAACTGTCATGATTCGCTCCCTGTCCTCTCGTGCCCACCACCAGGGGGACGAATTGGGGGACTTTCCAATGTCATAATAGGCTTCTGGATCCTCCCCTTCATTCATATACTGACTTCCAGTCATTTGGACTCTACTTGGAAATTGCCATCCATGCCTGGTTTTGTGGTAGCCTGCTTACTCATGCCTGAAACTCCATTACCTAGAATTCCCTGCTCACTGCTTCGTCTCCACCCCTGCAGGCCAAGGATGGGTAGAGGAATTCAGCTCACCTGTGCCTGGCTGCTACTAACCTGCTCACACCTGATGCATGTGATTACTGTGAGCTCTTTTAAGCCCCAGCTCCCTTCAGTCCAGGGTTGGTCACTGAGCTGTGTTCCGGTGAGACCGACCCCTGTTTCCTGAGTTTTTGATTTCCTTGTTTCCTGAGCTTTTGATATTTCTTGATTCCTGAGCTATAGTTATTCCTTGTTCCTGTTACTGAGTTGCATCTATTCCTTGTTCCTGATTAGCACTGGTTGCAGTGCTCACTTGATTCCTGAGCTGTAGCTATTCCTTGTTCCTAATTAGCACTGCATGCAGTGCTCACTTGATTCCTGAGCTGTAGCTATTCCTTGTTCCTAATTAGCACTGCTTGCAGTGCTCTCTTGATTCCTGAGCTACAGCTATCTTTGTTCCAGAACTAGCACTGCTTTCAGTGTTTCCTTGATTCCTGTTCCTGAGCTGTAGCTATCCTTGTTTCTATATTAGTAACTGCCTGTAGTTCTACCTTGATTCCTGTTCCTGAGCTATAGTATTCCTTGTTCCTGAATCAGCACTGTCTTCAATGCTACATTGACTCCTGATCCTTAGCTATTTCCTTGATTCCTGACCTAGTACTATTTAATGCATCATTGAATCCGCTCTCCTGTATTTCCCTTGTCCTAGTTCCTGCTTTTCTTCCCATTACCTCTGTTTCAGTCCTTAGTTGCTGCCTTCCTGTTCTACTGTCTTGCTTCTAGTTTCCTTGTATGTTTGTTGCTTGCCTTCCGCCAAGTGCGTCCTTGTTTCTCTTCTTTCCTGTTAAGCACTCCTCCTTGCTAGCTCCTTGTCTATCATGGTTGTGTTAGTTCTGCGCCCTTGCTGTTACTACCTTGCGTGTTCCTGTTTGATTGCCAGGATCCCTGGGCATAGCTGACAACCTAGGTGGTGTTTCTTGTCTACTGTGACTATTGTCTTTGAGTTACATTTATAACATCACCATAGGTATCAGGTCCACAGACCCTGCCTTTGCATGTATAGCCTATATGTAGGTATTTGCAGTCAGTATCTGTAACAGCAATTGTGGGTGAGGAACTTACTGAGCTTCATTCCTACCGTGTGGAGTTCCCGAGTGCTTTACCCCACATTCCCTTTATTGTTAATGTTATGTGTATATATATATCTTGCACGTTCGCCCTCGGTGTAGTTATTCTGAATGCTAAATTGCCTCTTGAGTGCCTATCCTTTCTGAGTCTTAGCCATCTTGTTCACTTGTGCACGCTTCCCCTTTGGATCCCTTTTCTCCTCGGACTTCCTGTGTGATCCTGGCAGCGCTGTACTCTTCTTTCTGCTTACGTTTTCTACCCAGTCGCCAGTCCTTGCCCAACTCCCTGACTGTGTTCCAGACAGAGTCCCGGACAGTCCCTGACACCAACCTACCATAGGTAGGGCTAGTCACAGACACCTGCTCAGCACCTGGATACCCTTGAGGGTGATAGTGTGCTTTACAAATACACATAACATAGCCTAACTTGTATTACCTTTGTTGGGCAAATCATGTTTTCCAGATGTTTACCCAGCTTTACAACGTCTGTTCTGTGAGTCTATAAATTACATATGATTTGAGACCTCCATAAGCCCTTCCATTGGGGTCCTCCTGAGGCAGAGATGCCTGATGCGGGTACTGTTGTTTACCACTGGTGTCCTAGTGCCACAACACTGGTACATGGGATAATAAGGTTACTCCTTTTGTGCACTTGACTCTCATGGTAGCGAGGGCACATAGTCAAGGTTTACGTAAGGAGGTGTAGGAGATTAGAAATTCACATTTAATATGATACAGGAAATAATACTCCATGTCATCAAGCAGGTAGTGCAGTTCAGTCAAACTGAAGTTTGTGAGTCAATTAAAACCATAAACATTAAATAAGTACACAATCTGCTTCACTGCAGATATTGATAAAACCAAAGTGCCAACACGTAAAACAGTGCATTTAAATATAAAATGATTTTTAAATATAATATGACATTTAACATAAAACAAACCCCTTCGCCGGGGTGCCTGCAATATTTAGAGCCCAAAGTGCCTACCGTATGAGAAGTGCCATAGTGCCTTCCTCCACTGGGCCTACTAGTCCTTTCCCCAAGACTCCGAAAGGCACATAAAGTGCCGACCATATGAGAAGTGCCACAGTGCATTCCTCCACTGGGCCTACTCGTCCTTTCCCCAAGACTCTGAAAGGCACATAAAGATCCCTACCATATGAAAAGTGCCATAGTGCATTCCTCCACTGGGCCTACTAGACCTTTCCCTAAGACTCTGAAAGGCACATTAAGTGCCTACCCTATGAGAAGTTCCATAGTGCATTCCTCCACTGGGCCTACACGCCCTTTACCCGAGATTCCGAAAAACACGTAAAGTGCCTACCGTATGAGAAGTGCCATAGTGCATTCCTCCACTGGGCCTACTAGACCTTTCCCCAAGACTCTGAAAGGCACATTAAGTGCCTACTCTATGAGAAGTGCCATAGTGCATTCCTCCACTGGGCCTACTAACCCTTTCCCCAAGACTCCAAAAGGTACATAAAGTGCCTACCGTATGAGAAGTGCCATAGTGCAGCATTCCTGCACTGGGCCTACTAGTCCTTACTCCAAGACTCCAACAGGCACAAAAAGTGCCTACTGTATGAGAAGTGCCATAGTGTATTCCTCCACTAGGCCTACTAGTTCTTTCCGCACAACTCCGAAAGGCAGATAAAGTGCCTACTGTATGAGAAGTGCCATTGCACATTCCTCCATTGGGTCTACTAGTCCTTTCCCCAAGACTCCAAAAGGCACATTAAGTGCCTACCGTATGAGAAGTGCCACAGTGCAGCAGTCCTTCACTGGGCCTACTAGTCCTTTCCCCACGACTCTGAAAGGCACATCAAGTGCCTACTGTATGAGAAGTGCCATAGTGCATTCCTCCACTGGGCCTACTAGTCCTTTCCCGAAGACTTCGAAAGGCACATCAAGTGCCTACTGTATGAGAAGTGCCATAGTGCATTCATCCACTGGGCCTACTAGTCCTTTCCCCAAGACTTCGAAAGGCACATCAAGTGCCTACTGTATGAGAAGTGCCATAGTGCATTCCTCCACTGGGTATACTAGTCCTTTCCCCAAGACTCGGAAAGGCACATTAAGTGCCTACTGTATGAGAAGTGCCATAGTGCATTTCCTCACTGGGCCTACTAGCCCATTCTCCAAGACTCGGAAAGGCACTGTCAGGGGTCACGGTAACGCCGGTATCGGCGCTCGCACAGGCACGTAGGAAAGCTAGGGGGAAAACTACAATTCCCGGCAGCCTCGGCGGACGTCTGACGTCAGACGCACCGCCCCACGTGACGACGGAACACCCGGGATAAGGCGAGGCAGCTGCAGAAGACGCTGCCGATTATTCCTGGAAGTCCGGTTCGGACGCTGGCCATATTCTGCAGTAATTGGTCGGGTAAGGGTGCCAGAGGCACCGCTTGTTTCTTATTGGTTTGGCTTTGTGGTCAAGGCTATCTGTGCTTTTCTGGGCACGGCTAGTTTCTGTGCACATGACTATCTTTCCCTACGTTGGTGAGCTCTCTTTCTTGGATCCTGTTCCCCAGAACTCTTGCGTGGGGAAACTATAGTGCCTGACATTTTGTGTTTTGGTTCTTCAACTTAAAGTCAATACTTTCCTTAGCGTGGAGGGAGAGTCTCATTGTGTCTTCTCTGTTGGAGAGCCTGGTCAGAAGGTTCATGCAGGGCGGAATCAATGAGCCTTCCTAGTGCTGGCTAAAGAGTGACTTTCAACTCTTGATGAATTCCTTTTGTTCATCCCGGAAGTTTTCCTGGATTTGGTCCTTTGGAGTTCGTTCTTCACAGTACTCTGTTTTGCTTATAGTACTTCTGAATGTGCTTACCTAACATTTGTCTAGTGCGTTACTCACTGCTTGTGATTCTATTGCTTTTGCCTACAGGGGTGGTCCTAGGCAGGTGTTCCTTCTGGGCTGGAAGCCCTCCTCCCATTATATCAGGGTAGGTGTTATGTGTAGAATAAGAAAGTATATGTTCTATTATAGATAGGTTTGACTGGAATACAGGATTGTTAGACTTACATACCCTTGTTGTATTTTCCAGCATATGGTGGGAGGAATTGCGATTACAGGCTCAGCACCCCTGTTAGCTGGCAAACTTCTCCTTT
The DNA here is from genome assembly GCA_963921515.1 of Calotriton arnoldi. NCBI lineage: Eukaryota > Metazoa > Chordata > Amphibia > Caudata > Salamandridae > Calotriton > Calotriton arnoldi. The sequence goes on from CAWUFW010000017.1 coordinate 6,774,720, forward strand.
CCTTACAGGTTAGTGAAAGTATGGGTACATCTACTCATAAGGGGAACAGGGAGGTGTTGGAAAGGCTTAGGTGGTAATTTGTTCTTTTGTATCCACAGGTCTCCCTCCCCGCTGTTCCCATCCTTCCCTTCCCCCGCTTGACCATCCTTTAGTCTGCGTGTTTTCATATCCAGACTTGGGACTGTCGAGAGGTGGATCCCATAGAGCATCGGTTCGATCCTGAGGATCCTGAGGATACGTTCAGGCCTGGGACAGGCACATCAAGTGCCTACTGTATGAGAAGTGCCATAGTGCATTTCCTCACTGGGCCTACTAGCCCATTCTCCAAGACTCGGAAAGGCACATGAAGTGCCTACCATATGAGAAGTGCCATAGTGTATTCCTCCACTGGGCCTACAAGCCCTTTCCCCAAGACTAGGAAAGGCACATAAAGTGCCTACCGTAGGAGAAGTGCTATAGTGCAGCATTCCTCCACTGGGCCTCCTAGTCCTTTCCCCAAGACTCAGAAAGGCACATAAAGTGCCTACCGTATGAGAAGTTCCATAGTGCATTCCTCCACTGGGCCTACAAGCCCTTTACCCAAGACTCGGAAAGGCACATAAAGTGCCTACACCGTATGAAAAGTGCCATAGTGCATTCCTCCACTGGGCCTACAAGCCCTTTCCCCAAGACTCGGAAAGGCACATAAAGTGCCTACCGTAGGAGAAGTTCCATAGTGCATTCCTCCACTGGGCCTACAAGCCCTTTCCCCAAGACTCGGAAAGGCACATAAAGTGCCTACCGTAGGAGAAGTTCCATAGTGCATTCCTCCACTGGGCCTACAAGCCCTTTCCCCAAGACTCGGAAAGGCACATAAAGTGCCTACCGTATGAAAAGTGCCATAGTGCATTCCTCCACTGGGCCTACAAGCCCTTTCCCCAAGACTCGGAAAGGCACATAAAGTGCCATGGTGCACATAACTGGAAACGATTTCTTGACTGGAATGGCTGGTTAGAATAGGCCAAACAGGATGCCTAAAATGCTTGTGTGAACTTTTAATGTAATTAATACCCACACAATAGAGTGTGGTTTGAGGTGCCCTAAGGACACGCAAGATGCCTGGGTCCATAAGCTCTAAGCATCTTCTTCACTAGCTAACTAGTCCTTTGCTGCTGTTGCACTGTACAGATAAGGCAGTTAAATATCCCTCCTGACTTATCATCAGCAGCGCAGTGAAGTATCTAAGACTTGCTCTAGATGCTACAAGTTAGAAACTCAGGCATGGCACAGTGACTTTAACACAATAAGATCATTGCCCAGTCTGTGCTACCATTACAAACAACGGCGGGACTTTATTAGCAGATAAGTAAAATATCAGACGACGCTAGCATCCTAAAATGTATGTTAAGTCCTATTCGAGTCATTTGTAGAGCACACATTCTGTTGGCATCATCTCGCGCAGTCTGGTTGGCTTCCAACCTTATATCCCACACAGCCAGGCGCAGAGAGGGGCTGTGGCCAGTGCCATACTACAGGAAAGCACCGCGCTGGATTGCCACAGTGGAAGTCTGTGTCTGAGAGTCTGGGGCTGCCTTTGAGGGTTTCACTCCAGTAGTTGAAAACAGATTCACTCAGTGGGTCAGAGGTGGCAGACAGGGGGAAACAACTTTTCTACTTGGATATTATCTGCTTGCTTTCTGCCCTTTCGTCTCTGGCTTATTATGCAAAGTTGGACAACTCACTGGGTTAGAGCCCCTGCAACCTGCCCTTTCGCCTCTGGCTTATTATGCAAAGTTGGACAACTCACTGGGTTAGAGCCCCTGCAACTAACCTTCCAGCAGAAACAGTCCAAAAATCCCACCATCCAAACAAGAGTAGGAGACCCACCCAGTCAAAGATTTAGGCTCAGGGTGCCATTTCCAAAGTCACAATGGCTACTAGAAGTTTGATAAATGTTTTCAGCAGGTCACAGTTCAGGGTGCACTCTGGTGTGAGGCTGCAATATGCTTGACAGGGCCCCTGTGGCCCTGCCAAGCATATTATGAGTTTCCTCACTGCCAGCGGTCTCCACACCATGAAACTGCTGGCGGTGAGGAAACTTAGGGGGCCCTACAGGGCTTCCTGTTGCCTCTGGCCGTGGGGATGCATGCAGGGGGCACGTAGTGTGCCCAGGGCTGGCTTTAGGGCAGTGCGACTGGTGCGGCCGCACTGGGCGCTGACCTGTAGAGGGGGCTCCGACCTCAGGGTTGGGCGCTGTGTTTAGCAAAAAATTATGATTGGAGAGATGAGGGGCACTTATGCCCGGTCGTAGTGAGAATCTGAGGAGGCGTTCATGTGGTGTGGGGGGCGCCAAAAATTATCCACGCACCGGGCGCCACCAGCGCTAAAGCCGGCCCTGAGTGTGCCCCCATGTCTACATGCACTCTCAGTTCTTGCAAGGCATGGACTTAACAGTCCATGCCATTCAGGAACTTGCTTTGGCGTTCTCATTGCGGTGCCTTTTTCAAAGGCACGGTGGGAACGCCAGAGGACCGCCCGTCAGACAATGAGAAAACTCGTTTGGTGGGCGCCCGCGGTCGAGTTTGGTGGGAGCAGGGCGATGGCGTGCCGCCCCACTCACACACCACCAAACTCGTAATCAGGCCCTTAGTCTTACTGTGAAATGCCACGTTTTTTCTTTTCCATGACAAAAATGCTTAACTGTGGAGAAATCCCTTTCCCTGCATGTGCAATCATTTTAGGGATGTTCCCCTCCCGCACTGGGAAAAGATTGACACTCAAACAGGAGTTAAAGCCCGACCTTTTCCAGATCGGACAGCGGTCGAAGAGTTTGAGACTCCTTACAAACACACCAATGCCTCTGTGAACTGGGCTCGGAGTGTACAGAGGACGAGCCGTGCAGCGTTGACAAGTGTATACGAGTGCGACGAGTTCGGCGGCATAGACGTGTGCGTGCACGTGTCAAGTGGAACTTCCCCGAAAGGTGCCTAGATTGCAAGGGCAGAGTAATGTTCATATTCGTTATACTTTACCTATATTCCAATGTGTGCAGCGAGTGTGTGTCTGCCTCAGGCAAACCTTAAAGCGAACATCCGGATAGTGACGTAACTATACATATCACAACCCAGCTGAATCATCAAACACACATGCTAGAATGCCTATTGTTGGTGATTGTTAATAATGCAAGACCTGGTAAAGAAAATGTTTGTATCTTTACACCTGTTGGCACCTTCAAGGAGCCTGTGGACTAGGAGGCTCGTCATACGCTTTAACGGGCCCCGGAAATACATTTTGTGGGGTCCACTCTAGTTGATAATTACACCTCATAATGTTCATTGGGGATAGAATATATATTATTTGGCACCAGCTAGTGGTGTGGCCACATAAGCTGCATAGTAAGAGTAAACGTCAGCAGCCTTATCACTATAGTTATACATTTTGTAATGGGGGTGCAGAGCCCCTCCAAGCAAAAGGCCTGCGACAAGAGCCCCAACTGCCTCCCCTTGTGATGGTCCTGGCAGGTCCCTGCAGATACAACAGTCATGGATATTAGTAACCACTCCACTTGCGCCTGTTGGAGTCACGGATCAGGTTTGCACCTTCCATGGTCCTGCTGGAACTAAGGGCCTTGTTACCCACACAGTTTAGCTCCCCACAGCACTGCGGCAAGAGGCCTGTGCTAGGCCAGGCGACACCTAATCCAGCAACGTGTTCATAGACGTCCGCGACACCGGGCATTCTGGGCCACAGATCCCGAATATCATTTACTGAAACAACATCCCACTGGAGTTAAATCTACACCCAATGGGACAATATTTTTGTGAACGATATTTAGGGCACAATATTCATGTCAGACAATATTGCTCTATAGAGTATATTGGCATACAGCTTGAAGAATAGCATATATGGTATAAAAACAACGGCCACGTTATACCCGTCCGTACTTCTCAGAATACTCTGAGTGCTTTCTGTGTAATGATTAAGATCCTGAATAATGATTATGTTCTGCTTATACCTATGGGGCTAATAAAGCCATTTGATAATGACTGCTGCCCTGTATATTTGTATATTACCTATAGGTTTAAGAACTATCAGTTAGCAGCACTAGCCTGACTGGTTTAATAATGTGCCCATATTGATGTGAATAAACATCCTGACTTACAATAAATAACCTTTGTTTTAAGACTGTATTCCCTCCCAACTGTGTGTGACTACAGGGAGACATTGCCATTCAATCCCTGGGTCTAGACAAAACCCTCTGGGCCCTGGTAAGCCTGGCAGGATACTGTCAGACTCCTTTTTGGCACCTTATTTCACAAGTGTGTGCAGTGACTCACTGTTTGCTGTGCTTTATCTACTCTTTCTTTTAACCAATGCTCCCTTCTAACACTAGGAAATTTGATTATCGTTATGTATGTCAATTATCTTGTGATCTCTCCTACAGAAAATTCCTGAGGCCTGATAACTAGTGGATACCATAAATGTATTTTTTTTATATATGTGTGTTGCCTTGATTGTCTTCTTTTCTGATTAACTGATGGCAGGAATTAAAAAAACATTAATTTAGGGATCTCTGTGTCTTGCCGAAGACCATTCACCCTTTCTAGGCACATAGGATCAGCCGAAACATGTTGACAAAACTAACATAGAGAATGTTAGGGTGATAACACTCCAGGACTGTTGGACTAGAAAATACTTCCAGTCGACTCCTCCTATTAGCATTATGCTTAAGTTAGCATTTGCTGCACCATTTTGCCTTCAGCCGCCATTTTGTGTAATGATCGAAACTAACGTCTGTCTCATTTTGTCTGCCTCAGCAGCAAGCAGCTTCTATATTTTTTGTATTTCTCCAAGGTTGAGTTTCGCTGTCCTAATGAATACATAAATGTGCCTTCGCATACCTCCCTTGTTAGATAGGCCAGTTCTCATGCTTACAGTGGCGGACACGGACAGAGTAACCTTGAGGCGGAGATAACATGTACCCGATCCCAGGAGTGTAGCTCATCTTCTGTGTCTCCTTTGTTAACCTGCTCCAACTGGAATTTTCCAGTTTTGGGCGGGTCTTGCTGGGCATTGGAAATGTATAACAACTGATGTAATGTTGGTGAGGGTCAGTCCCCTCGGTAGCATCTTAGGAGGCTGGTCAGACTGGACTCCGCTCGAGCGCAAAACTAATAAATAACTTGGTTTGTATTCTCTTCTGTCTGACAGACTCTTCATTTGTGTGGAAGGCTGAAAGGTGGTCGCGAGTGACCCGGGTGACCCTAATCGGGTCACTTCCTTCATTTGGCACCCGAACAGAGACTCCATCAGGCTGACCCATCCTCTCCCGCGGACGGGTGAGGAGGACTGGGCCACGTCGGTTCGGATGGGCGAATCAGGGATTCCTGCATGCTGGAGCCTAGTACCCGCAGCTGCCCCGCCTGTCTGATCGGGCGGTGCCTCGCCCAGTGGTCATCCTGGCTGGGGTCCTGAAAGGCGAAACCCTTGGATCTGACCGTTTGGTCCGAAGAGTCGGCAGTGGGGAATAAATTTGTTTTGACCTGTGTGCACCAGGTGAGTTTGCTTTGGTTCTTTGTGATTGTAGCACTACATTGGTTTGAATTGGATACGGTCTGCGGATCGTTTTTGGACAAGCGCTTGATTTTGTTTGGGCTCTTTTTGAATATGGTACCATTTGAGAATTGCATTTGACAAGGTCTGTGGCCCGATTTGGGTGAAGCTGTTTTGCAAATATTTGTTTGGTGTACATAGTGAACGTGCGTCTGTGGGAGAGAATGCCTTGTTTGAGCAAGTTGTGTTGTGTGGGATGTCATTGTTGTTCTACTGATGCTCGATTGGAAGAGAGTCAGCCTGCGCCCCTGGAAGGCACGCCGAATTTTGAAATGTATATAAAGCATGGCATTGGCCCTATTATGTTTAGTATATTATGGCACAAATATACGAGGGACAATGCCGAGTTGCAGTGGCCCTTGACCGGCACCTTTGATGAACAAAAACGGAATTTCTTGCAGGATAAGTTATTTGCAAAAAGAAGTAGGCAGTCAATGTTTGATTCACTCCAAACCTGGCAGAAAGAGGCTAAAAGGAGGTGGATGAAGGCAGAAAAAGAGGCTCGGAAAGGGAGAACGCAGACAGTGACTCAGAAAGCTGTAGCGTATGATAGACAGAAAATAGAGAAAGGAATAGAGTGTGCGGATAGGAAGTTTTGATTACAATGCAATAAGTCTTATGTTTTTAGAGAGGAAGATGACCCGTTCGTGAAGGAACTATTGGAGACCCGACCTCCACCTCCATATGCCCCGCAGACAATATATCCTGCTATCCCACAGCCCCAGCCATCTGCTCCTCCTGTCTCTGCGGCTCCTGCTTCTTCTGCTAGCGACCGGGCTGCTTCGGTCACTGCCTCTCCAATCTCTCTTTCAGCTTCTCTCCTTGCGACTACCACGACTGCCAGTCTTCCTGTTACCCCTGTTGCTTCGGCATCTCTCTCCCCAGCTCTCACACCTACTTCACAGCCCTTGATAACTTTCGTACCGGATGCTTCCGTTGCTACTGGCTCCCCGCTCTCCCATACCCCAACATACTTGAGTATTGGAACGCCAGTGCGTGGATTTGGAAGTGGAGACTTGGCGGCTGCTAGGGAACGATTGGAACGGGTATTGATACGATCAGATGTGGGAGAGGAGGAGAAGAAAATGGTGGCGAATCAATCCGCCCAGTGGGCTCGCAACCCCATCTATAGCATAGAGGATGTGTGGAGTGTGTTAAGTGACTACGAGCCGTTTCTGCAGCAACATGCCCTCAAACACATGTCGGCTACCCTGATTGGGTTATGGGAGCAGTGTTTTGGTGGAGTGGCTCCTCAGGTCATTTATGATATTAGGGACCACGTATATGGAGCGGACATGGCACCTGATCAGGTTTTTGGTAATGTTGCAGTGTTGCTCGGTTATCGAGGTAGATTGATTCAGAAAAGTCCAAAGGTGATACTCCAGTTCCCGATGAGGGAAGTCCACCCCTTGTATCACCCCAAAATACCGGAGGTAAGAAATGCACAAGATGTTGTTGTACAGCAGTGAGTGGAAGGCCGTTTTCAGGAGCAATGGATTTATACCCCGTGGAAGAGAAGTGAGGTTCTGTCCCTCAAGAGTCTGTTACCCGATCCTAGAAAACATCCTACTGCATATTATAAAGAATTGACAGAGGCTGCATCGTCGACCGTGATGACGTTGGCAGACATTGAGATGTTTTTTGGTTTGTTGGTACCAGTTGATATTTGGCGGCAGGTGCACACTCAGGACCATGTTGTGGAATTGGGTGGCACTTGGGACGAGATCAGAGCATGGGATAAGGAGAGGAAGCCTAATGAGAAGCCTAAGGCTGAGATACTAGCTTTGCCAGGTCGAATTATTACCTACATGCACTCTCTTATTCCACCTAGAAGAGTAGATTGGGACAAGTTAACAGAATGTCATCAGAAGAAAGATGAAAGTGTTTCTGATTTTTTTACTAGGTTTGAAGGTATGTTTCTGGATTTCAGTGGACAGGATTTGTCAATGGAAGGAGGTGTCTGATTGTTTGTTAACAGATTTGTTATGAACCTGCTTCCCGAGATCGCGACTCGGTTACAGGCTTCGGAGAGCACTTGGACTACCTCCTCCCCATCAGTGATATTGAGTATGGCACAGTATTATGAGCATAGAGAGAACGAAGAGAAGGAAAAGGTGGAGAAGAAAAATAAGGAGTTAAAAACGAAGGTGTTGATGCAGCAGGTGTCTAGGGGGAACGGAAGAGGGCATGGCACTGGTCCGGCCCAACAGCTGCCCTGCACTAGCAGAAATGCTGCGCCTGTGGTGCCGAATCAGTGTGCATATTGTAAGGAGGAGGGACACTGGCGCAGTGAGTGCCCGGCGTTTTTTCAGAGAGTTGCGGCCCATAGAGGATGGGGATCTCATGGACGGGGTCATGGAGCAGGTGATCATGACGGGGTTCAGGCAGATGAGGCGTCGAAGGGCCGCTCTGATCAGAACTATTTTGATGACCCTCGAGGGAGGCAGTATTATCATGATGACTACGATTTGGACGAAGTGACGGGGTTGTCCCACAGTTAGGACTGCCAGGGACAGGGCGAGGGACCAGTTCAGATACCTGTGGATCAGCGTGGACCTTATGTTACTTCTGACTTGCAGGGCTGAGCTAAGCAATTCTTGGTGGATACAGGCGCAATGAACAGCTCTGTTTCTCATTCATTGCTCCCCGGGGCAGCCCTGTCTGGCCATAATAATGTTTCGGTAGGCTTTTCTGGTGTGCCGGTTGTGAGCCCCATTTTCAAACCCCTTGACCTGACAGTTGGTCTTTTTACTGTTGATTCACCATTTTTGCTGACGTCCAATTGCGGAGAGAATTTGATGGGATTGGATTTATTGAAGAAGTTGCATGCTACAATTTATTGTTCCCCAGCAGGTGTCTATATGACAATGGGCCCTAATGTGGTTAGTACCAAGCAGTGTTTGTCCAAGGATGCGCCCCTACCTGCTGAATTTAAGGATGTGCCGCCCACTTTGTGGGCTACAGGGGATACGGACGTAGGGCTGTTGCAGATACCTCCAGTTTCTATTAAGGTCAAAGACAATGCTGTTTTGCCTCGTATTCCTCAGTACAAAATACCGCAAGCAGGGGAGCGAGCTCTATTGCAGATTATACATGACTTGATTAAGTCAGGGGTTGTTGAAGAGACGACTGTGAACGTGTGTAATAGCCCTATTCTTCCCATTCTTAAGAGGGCACCCTCGGGTTCCTCTGATGACCATCCTGATGTCTATCGTTTTGTGTTTGATTTGCGTGAGGTTAATAAGATTGTGGTCCCTCAGTTCCCAGTGGTCCCCGACATCACTGCCCTTCTGACAATGATTCCTTCCTCTGCCAAATTCTTTTCTGTTATCGATTTGAAAAATGCATTCTTTAGCATTCTGATCCATCCAGATAGCAGACATCTATTTGGATTTGCCCTAGCCGGCAGAAGCTTTAGATTCTGTTGGGCTCCTCAGGGCTATACTGAAAGTCCTAGCATATATAGTCAAGCTTTAAAAAACCAATTGGATTCCCTCACACTTCGCCCAGGTAATGTATTACTACAGCATGTGGACGATCTCTTGATTGCTTCTGACACCGAAGAAGGTTGCAAGGATGCAACGGTTAAATTGTTGCTCCATTTGGCACATCACGGACATAAAGTGTCCCTTTCAAAATTCCAATATTGTCGACAGGAGGTCACCTACCTAGGTCACCTACTGTCAAAGGAGGGAGGGAGACTAACACCTGAACGCATTAGTGCTATTGTTAACATGCCCATCCCTAAGACTCAGAGGGATGTGCATGCTTTCATTGGCATTACTTCATATTGTCGGCATTGGATACCTAACTTTTCCTTACTAACAAAGCCGCTGTTGCAGCTAACCACTAAAGATGTGCATGAACCCTTGCCCTGGACGCCTGAATGCCAACAAGCTTTTGAGCAATTGAAAGTTGCGCTTCGCTCCGCACCTGTGCTCGGTACGCCAGACTACGCTAAGCCATTTGTGTTGTATGTACACGAGACGACTGGTTGCGTGCTTTCTGTCTTAACACAAGCCTTTGGAGGTAAGCAGAGGCCGTGTGCTTATTTTTCTGCTTTGCTTGACAACGTCGCAAGAGCCCTCCCGAGCTGTCTAAGAGCGGTTGCGGCCGTGGCCATCTCTATCCGACAATCGGCAGGGCTTGTCCTTAATACCAATCTCATTGATGGTACCTCATGCTGTGGATACACTTTTGAACAAAACGAAGACATAGCACCTCAACAGTGCACGTCTGACTGGCTACAAGCTGACCCTCTTTGCACCACACGTCACGATCAAAAGATATGCCACCCTGAACCCAGCCACGTTGCTACCCCTCCCTTCTGAAAGTGAGGAAATAGACATACATGATTGTATTTTTCGGACTGAGGAAGAGACGAAGGGACGGGTAGACCTGACTGATGTTCCCCTAGCTGAACCCCAAGGGGAGCTATATGTTGATGGCTCTTGTTTCAAATTACCGGATGGCACAACAACTGCGGCATTTGCAATCACCACCTTACGCACAGTAGTCAAGACATCACGAGTTCCCTATCAATCGGCCCAAGCTGCAGAGCTAGCTGCCCTTCTTCGAGCTTGTGAGCTAAGTGAGGGACTGACTGTCAATATTTATACTGACAGCCAGTACGCCTTTGGAGTTGCCCACAATTTTGGGTGGCTCTGGGCAGAAAGAGGGTTCCTGACATCACACGGGTTAAAGATCCAGAACGGCCCATTGATACACAGGCTTTTGTCAGCTCTGACACTCCCCAAGAAGTTAGCGATAGTGAAGTGCAGCGCCCACAAGGTAATTACTGATGATGTGGGGAGGGGAAATGCATTTACAGATCAAACAGCTAAGGAAACGGCTCGAGCGAAGATGAAAAAGATGTTTGTGGCAGGTCCTGCTAGATGGGTACCCGAAGTTACTATGTTTGAGGATACACTGGATAGTGTTAAAGAGATACAGAGTGAGGCAACGATTGAGGAGTTAGCAATATGGCAGGAAAGTACAGCACGTTTAGATGAGGATGGGTGCTGGACGGATAAGTCAGGAAAGCAGAGGTGGATGCTGCCGGACATCTATGTCCTCCCTGTAATCACTATGGCACACGGGCCAGCTCACATTAGCGCCAAGGGCATATGCAAACTACTAGACCCCGTGTGGCAGAATGATAACATCCCCAAGACTGCTGCTCACTTGGTAAAATATTGTATGGTATGCATGTTGTACAACCCTGGAAAAGGCACTCCTACACCCCTTGGTAATTTTGCACCCCCTTCCTTCCCTTTTGAAGTCCTTCAGATGGACTACATTGAGATGGAACGGGTCAATAATTTGAAATATGTGTTAGTGGTTGTTTGCGCATTCAGTGAATGGGTTGAGGCATACCCCACTAAGGAGAACACAACCTTAGTGACGGCAAAAGCCCTCTTAAAGGAGTTTTTCTCTCACTTCGGTTTACCCCGTTTGATCTGGAGTGACAACGGCAGTCACTTCAATTCAAAAGTCATCCAGCTGGTGTGTGATGGCCTACACATCAGGCAAAAGTTCCATGCTGCACACCACCCCCAGTCAGCAGGCTTGGTTGAGAAGTACAATGGTACTCTCAAACTGAAAATGGCAAAAATTCAGGAAAGCACAGAATTGAAATGGCCAGATGCTTTACCGCTAGCTCTTCTGTCAACTACAGCTACCTCTCACACTAGGACAGGATTGTCACCGTATGAGTGTCGTTTTTGGCCGCCCAGCAAATGTTTGGGGTGTCCCGCGACCGAAACGCTTTTCTGAAATTGAGTATCCTCTGTTAGTGGATTATCTCTATGAATTGACTAAAAATTTGCGTTCTATTCATCAGCAGATCCAGGACACCTTGCCACTGCAAACAGAGGGGCCCAGGCATGATATCCGACCTGGTGATTTGATCCTTGTGTGGCATTTCCAGAGGAAAGGAGGTTTGGAGCCCCGCTGGAAGGGCCGCTGCAGGTGCTCCTTACCACCAGATGTGCTGTGAAAGTGACCGGTCGGAAGAGCTGGATTCACACCAATCACTGCAGCAAGGTACCGTTGCCTCTCCCCTATGATCGGTGGGTGATCGATGGCATAGGTGACCACGAGACGGAGCAAGTTCCACGCTTCATCCCTTTTTCAGATGCCCGACTGACGTGGGTGCAAACGGAGGAGGAGAACGACGCAGTGTTAAATGAGGCGGTGCCCCCTGAAATAAGGGCCATCCAGGATTCTCCTTCACCTGGCCCACAAGTGCTTGAGCCCCAGTCCCTTGGCCCCTCTGAATTTGAGCCCATGTTTACTGATCACTCTGTGCCCGGAGTGGCTAGGTACAATTTGCGTCCCCGACGGAGGGACAGTGCACCAAAGGAGAAGTCAGATTAGTAGGGATGGACTGCAAGGATGAAGAATAGGGTGCATGTACCCTGTCTGTGGTACCAACGATAGCTTAGGGAAAGGGAGAGTGGTGCATTGTCCAAGACAGCTGAGTGTGTCTTCCCGAAAGGGGGGGGGTGCCCTATCCTGGACGACGTGGGATTTCTTCAAATGGCTGAGATCGCACTGCCCCACCGTTGTGCTCAGTAGCACCACCGTGGATGAACAATAGGAGTCTATCAGCGAGGCTCTGAAGGACGCTGGAAACTCTTTGCCCATCCTCTTGTTTCCTTGTCATCAACCCCATTGCATTGCGTTTTTCCCTCAGTCACCATGTATCCTTTTGGTCGCCCAATTGTTCAGGAGGAATAGCCTTTTGCAGCACCACGTTCGGAGAGGGATGGAGTTGGTTGGCCCAGTTGGTCAAAATGGGGTAAAATTATTTTTATAGTGATTGTCCTGATTTCCCTAGTAGCAGTATTAGGAATAATGTGGTTTCTAAAAGAGAAGTATCCTGTGCACTCTTTGATTGGTACAACACCTGTCCCCCTGAACATATGTTTGTCACCCTGGCTCCTCACAAAGGTGAACACAGAAAGACATATGTAGATAATGTGTTCCTCCAAATGTTGCATCAGGCCCACGGTACGTCCAATGTCACAAATTGCTGGATTTGTGGGTTGCTCCCTTCTGTAACACACAATAATGCCGTATTACTGTCTATGCCTTTTTCTTACCTCGCAAGCTGTGAAGGTTAGTTCCAGCTCTTTACTATGGTATACACTCATTACCATTCTAATACTATGAATCTGACATTAGCCAACTATGAAACTGTCCTAGAGTATATACGTGTACATCAAGGGTTTACCCCAGGGGAATAAGGGACCCCAGATACATTGTCCCCGACAGCCTGCATGAATGTGTACGAAAGAGAACAAAATGTAACTTGGCTTCAAAATTAAATGTCGGATTTTTGGGGTTTTAATGTCACTGAATATTTCAAGTCCTTTCAAATATGTAATATTACTCATGATGTGGCAATGCCAGTGCCGGTGGTTAACACGACAGCGAGTTTCTGTGTTGAAGGGAAAGGAAAAGTTAGGGTGGGGGTGAGTAAAGGCAATTACACCTATGTACTGAGCACTGTGAATATCCCACCTCTGCTGACCCCTCACAATGCTTACTTTGTTTGTGGGTCCCAGGCCTACGTCTGGCTTCCTCGGGGATGGTCTGGAATATGTTATCTCTCTTTTCTCCTTCCCCCAGTGTATATAGTGCCATCCAATTATCATAGAGATCACCGACTACAGCGCAGGAGTGCTCATCTGTTTTGTGTTAGACGCGTTATTGGCACCACAGACATAGATCAGACAGACACCACTTTGCAGCAGTTCACTGATGCTATGAAAGGCATTGTTCCCTTTTGGGGCCCCATGTCCAATAGTCTCAATATTCGTAGACTCACCAGGGTGGTGGAAGGAGTAATAAATGCAACAGCTGGAATTCTGATGAATATTACAGCTGAGCTTCAGGTTACGAGACTCGTTGCTCTTCAAAACAGGATGGTGTTAGACATCATCCTCGCTGATCGGGGTGGGGCCTGCCGCGTCATCGGCAGTAGCTGCTGTGTATACATACCGGACCATGCTCTGAACGTATATGCTGCTATACAGAAGCTCCATAGGCTTGCCTCTGACATACACCAAGAAAATGGTACATGGTCTCTCACTGGGTGGTTTTGGGGCCTATTCACGTCCTGGGGTTGGAAGATTATCATTTTCCTGGTCGCCATAGCTGGTATCATCTTAACATGTTGTCTGTGCATACACTGCCTTCCTGCCTGTTGTGCCTGCTGTGTAGAAATATTGACACCTCACCCCAAACACCTAGAACATGACTCTAAGAATAAGGCCATGATGATGCAGGATATCCAGGACCTGATGTGCATTGACGAGGGCATTTTTGAGTACTGTTGGTGTATGTCTAGACTCATAATATGTTCATTACGTAGTGCAGAGAGTTCTAGTTTTCAATAGTGGCAAAATTAGTTAGCAAATGCTAAAAGGGGGGTCTGTTGGACTAGAAAATACTTCCGGTCAACTCCTCCTATCAGCATTATGCTTAAGTTAGCATTTGCGGCACCATTTTGCCTTCAGCCGCCATTTTGTGTAATGATTGAAACTAACTTCTGTCTCATTCTGTCTGCCTCAGCAGCAAGAAGCTTCTATATTTTTTTGTATTTCTCCAAGGTTGAGTTTCGCTGTCCTAATGAATACATGAATGTGCCTTAGCATACCTCCCATGTTAGATAGGCCAGTTCTCATGCTTACAGTGGCGGGCACGGACAGAGTAACCTTGAGGCGGAGATAACATGTACCCGATCCCAGGAGTGTAGCTCATCTTCTGTGTCTCCTTTGTTAACCTGCTCCAAATTTTCCAGTTTTGGGCGGGTCTTGCTGGGCATTGGAAATGTATAACAACTGATGTAATGTTGGTGAAGGTCAGTCCCCTCGGTAGCATCTTAGGAGGCTAGTCAGACTGGACTCCGCTTGAGCTCAAAACTAATAAATAACTTGGTTTGTATTCTCTACTGTCTGACCGACTCTTCATTTGTGTGGAAGGCTGAGAGGTGGTCGCGAGTGACCCGGGTGACCCTAATCGGGTCACTTCCTTCAGGACCATGGCACTTTATAAGCTTTGTAATCCTGTCAAGGGAACCCCAAATAAAGTAAAGGACCGGGTTATAACCCTTGAGAGTTTTAACCTGTTCGGATCACTAATTATGATATCCCACACTCCTACGGGATGGTAGAGCCCACTCAAACACCATTTGATGTTTTGAGTGTGGGAAAAAGCCCTATGATGAAGCATGCCAGAAATAGTAGGTGAGGGCTACTTTCTCAAACCAAAGTAATCTTTATTGCTTCGATAGAATTTCTGTTATTTAGGCTCATTAATCCATGGGTGGCATATTTAGCATATTAGGAGTATTCACGCGGTCTGAGGTGGCCAGATGATGTGATGTGGTACTTTACCAAAAACTCTGAACGAATAAATAAACTAAGGGGTATCTTCGCGCCACCCACAGAGGAGAGTACATGCCTGCTCGGAGATCAACATCCCTGGAGCTCTTCTGCAGGAACATATATGTAAAATGGCAAGACACACATGACGGGTAAGGCGGCAGGCACTTAACTCAAGCCAGTCACCCAGCGCCCTCCAGCAGCTGCCACAGAAAGACCCTTCAGACAGAAAGGGGTCATAGTATTGAATTAGACATTTTACCTAGGATGGCAGAGCTGCAGAGACCACAATCCACCTGCAGACAGAGTCAGCTCCTCAGCTCAGCATTGCTTCACTCTACCTCCCTGCTGGCGGTTTTGGGACTACCTTCTGAGCAGATGTGTGTTTAGTCACAGTGACTGCTTACAATGTGTGACAGGACTCTAGTGTTACCCTACAAGGAAGTGCCATTTCAGCAGGAACTGGTCTTTCAGGATCCTCCTTCTATTCCAATGGCTGAGCCCCTGGTTGTTTTCAGGTGTGTCAGAGTTGCTTTTGCTACTGTGCAGTCCGGTGCTTCGGGCAACGAGGGTTTACTTTACAGACCTCTTGATCTCGTTTCCTTTATCCACTTCTGATTGGCCATGTAAACTGGCTTTCTTTGGAGCCGCTGGACACAATGGTCTGGGTTTTCGGCGTGATACATGTGCCATTTTATGCAGTTTTCATGCAGTGCACGTTCACCATTCATTTGGCCTCCAAGGCCCTCATTGCGTGTCGATCATACACTCTGATGAGGCCAGGAACAGCAGGTATGAGATCTGCAGGAACTCCACAATACTTTTCACTTTCCCACCGAGGTTCCAGCTCCACGTGAAAGTCTGAGTTAGAAGGAGAATTTACTCTGGGGAAAAAAGATCCGGAATAACTGATTCTTCTGGTAATTCCTGATTTCTTAGTGGACCCTCAGGCAGTAGCGTAGCGTTGGGAGGAGGGCGGTGGCAGGCACATGGACGGTTGCCCTGGGCGCAAAATTCTCAGGGGGCGCAAAATTTGAAAAGAGAAAGAATTTGTACTGCTAATTTTTTTCCTTTTAAAATTTTGTTCCAGGAAGTACTACCGGTCCACAGGTTAGGAGGCGCAATACTTGCCTCGGGTGCTGGCAACCCACGCTACGCCGCTGCCCTCAGGATCCAACTCATAACAGGTCCGATATTCCCCACCCCGGGAGTTTCTTGTACCATTGGTGTATGTATTCCAGGGGTGGAAAAAGGCCAGCCCATTTTCTGGGCCACTGGGAATGAGGGTCCAAGGGCTTTGTTGCAGGGGCAAATTCTGCCTGCAATTATGGGTTTGGCCACATGAGTGGGTTGTGGCCTGTAGCGGGTGAGTGAGTGGGTTTTGAATGCGTGGCGGGTCTTGCAGTAATGGGTACCCAGTCACAGAACAGGGATTTATGCCACCTGCATTCTGTGTGGCCTTTGTAGCATTTAGTTGAGCTTCACACAACTGTGTGGATGATATTGATTCCCGTAATGACCAATGTATGCTGCTTGCTTAGGTCTGTCTCTTTAGAGCAATGCTGTCTCGCTCGCCTTTTTAGACTTGGGACCAGATTTATCAAGGTTTTGCGTTGCCCTTGCGCCACCACGCAAGGGGGCGCAAGGGCGACGCAAAACCTAAGTGAGATTTATCAAGCCACTTAACGCCACCTTGCGTGGCTTGATAAATCTAGAGTATCGCAAGACAGCACAAACCGCGGGTTTGTGTTACTCTGCCCCAGGGAGGCGTTCCATGGGTGGAGCGTGGCTGTTCTCATGCATCCACCCATGGATTCTGCCACATTCCCAGATTTACCATTAGTGGTAGACCTGGGAAGGCGTCAAAATGCTACGTCTCCCAGGTGAGGCGTAACGAGGAGAAATATCTTTATTTCTCCTTGTTTTTCCTCTTTATACGTGTACTGCATTCTGCAGCACTCATAGAAAGAGGAAAATCCCTCTCAGGATTGTTTTTGTGCAGTAAGGTGTCCCTTCCTGCACAAAAACATTCCTGCCTCCAACGCAGGCACCCTTGCACTATAACTCAAGGGTGCCTGCGTTGGTGTTAGGCAGCCAAAAGTTTGCCAGTGCTAGGAAAGGGCAAGAATGCACCATATATTGTTAAATATGGCGCATTCCAGCCCTTTCATGCAGCGCAGCAAGGTGGCTCGCTGCGCTGCGTGAAAGTTTGATAAAAATGACCCTACATATTTTGCAAGTGTATGAAGAGATGGCAAGCGAGACAGGAAGTCCAGAATACACCGTTTCCTGTATTTGTCTTCTTACACCAACCACCTGGTGAAAAAGAGTCCCTCTGTTTACATAGTATCCAAATGTGAGTCAGCGTGGTTATACATAATGCTAGGAGCACAGCTACCCAAACTGCACAATACAAAATGAATCCCTTGTGGCTGGGAGTCATGGTGGTGACACATGACCTCTTCTGCGGAAGCTGCAGCTCCTCCCTTGCACAGGTTGTGACTCACAGCGGTGGCTGATGATTTTCTGAATGAACACTCTGAGAATACAGAGAAGGCAAAGGATTCAAGAGGACAGGAAATAAAATCAGGCGAGGGCTCTTCACTTCACAGTCACCTGGTCTGCTCTCCAGCACCATGCCTTGAACCACAACTAGAAGGGCCATAATCATTTTTTAGGGAACTCATATATTGAAAAATCTATTTACTATCCAATTACATGATTGATGTGCTGGCTGGGGCCATGCTTGTTTTTATTTTCAATGAGCAATGAAGTCATTATGGAGAAAAGCATTCAAAATCATAGCATCAATGATGGCAATTAAACTGAAGGAATCAGAAAGAGCCAATAAAAACATGGGATCTAAAATGCCAGTTAGAAATGAGGGGCGGAAATAAATTGAAGATCTTTAAAAATGAAGGGATCTTTATTAAGATGATATTATCACCATAGTTAAATCACCTATTTGAACTTTGACTAGCACCCTTAAAATGCTGATGGAGACCATTCAGAGATTCATACGGGAAGATATGAGAACTTACCCCCAAAATGTCCAAGCTATATTGGCAAGATGTACTAAGGGCTTGCGCTGCCCTTGCATCACACAAGCAGACACAGGGCAACGCAAGCCATTAATTGGGATATACTAAGCTACGCAAAGCCACCTTGCATGACTCTGTGTGGTTTAGTAAATCCAAGGTAACGGAAGGCAGCGCATTTCGCTGCCTTGTTTTACCTTGCGGCAGAGAGGAGTTCCATTGGTGGAGTGTGGGCGTTCCCAAGTATCCACCCATGGATTTTGGTGCATTCCCAAATTTACAAAGTGTTGGGAACCTGGGAATGAGTCAAAATGGTACGCCTCCCAGACCCAGGCGTAACGAGGATAATTACCTTTATTTCTTCTCGTTACTTCCTTTTCCTATGTGTGATGCATTTTGCATGCCTTTAAGGATTGTTTTTGTGCTGGAAGGTGTCCCTTACTGCACAAAAAAATCCTACTCGTAAGGCAGGCACCTTTGCATAATGGTGCAACAGTGCCTGCATTGGTGCTAAGCAGCACATTGTGAGCCAGGGCAAGAAGGCAGCAGAAATGTACCACATCTTCATAAATATGGCACATATCTGATGTCTCCCTTTCACGCAACCTAGCGCAACAAGTTGCACTGCTGTCCTGTGTTGCGTGAAATTTTATTAAATCTGCCCACAAGCTAATTTTAGCCCATGGCACAACATCTACCACTATAGGCCTCAATATTGATTATGGAACCGAGAAAGCTGAAGACGCTTGTAGGGGCCAGCTCAGCATTGGATATATTGTGTGGTCCAATAGCAGATATCGAGAACCAAATGGAAGGCGTGAGAGACAGCACACAAACTGTGAAAGGCACACCCTATATCTGTAAAGAGGCATTAAAATGGATAAACAATGCAGGCAGAGTTTAATACTAGTGGAAATGTGGGTGGCAAAGGGTGTATTCAGGAATGGGTGCCTGGGATAAATGAGAAATTTAGAAAATTTCAGCAGGTTAGACAACAGCTTAGGGTACAGGAGTACCAAGCGTAGAGACACATTCAAAGAAAGTATTGCCTGAAGAGAGGCCTGCATGGTTCACCTCTGGAAGAAGAGATAAGAACCAAAAAATAGATGGTTGAAAGGGAGCTGCGATGAAAGTGGCGCCATATGAAAGGTATTCAAACTGAAAGGGAGAATGAGGAGATGTTTTTTGGAGAACTTTACCATCTCCCTGTAGTTATGATATGCAGAGGCGGCTCGCAGAGGGAGTGCTGCGGGGCTGGGTGGGGAGGGGTAGTGGAGTCGGACATACGACGGGCAGGAGTAAGGTAGTAAATAAATAAATAAAACTATTTACCTTGCGCTCGCTGCATCGCCAACTCGGCGATGCAGCGAGCGCAAGGTAAATAGTTTTATTTATTTATTTACTTACCTTACTCCTGCCCGTCGTATGTCCGACTCCACTACCCCCCCACCCAGCCCCTCCCCCGCCCCCCGCAGCACTACCTCTGCGAGCCGCCACTGATGATATGATGCCAAGAAAGGTAAGGTATCCCTAATTTAGAAAGTCAAAAGAGTTTGATTCCATGGCCCTGCTCAGACAACCTAATACGGTTGTAAAGGAGTCCTCACCCATGAACTCCTTGTGGCATGCGTCATCGTTGGTCCCCTCAACCAGAATGACGATAGATCTGGGTGGGCTCAACCAGTAGTCTGAGAGTTCTTGATATTGTAGGGACAGAAAATATAACATTATCTAGGGAGTAACCATGCAAATTTATTTTTACGATGGTTACCCTAATAGGTTACAAAACACTTTAGTACTATAATGCTAATATTGCTGGACTCTAAAGTATGATAATGTCCTCTCCATCACGGATCTGGTCTACATGTTATGGCCATCAGTATGTTGCCTATGTGGGTCAGGGGGCCTTCTTCAGCACCATGATATCCCAAAACAATATATCAGGAATTCTATTGGGATTCTCAGGTTGTAATTTTATCAAACTAGTTCATGTACACATCCATGCAAACTTGTCAAAACTGTAGTAGAAGGATTTAATCAATCAATCAGGCATTTGTAGAGCGCGCTACTCACCCGTGAGGGTCTCAAGGCGCTAAGGGGGAGTGGGGGGGGGGTGGCAGCTACTGGTCGAACAGCCACGTCTTGAGGAGTCTTCTGAAGGCCAGCAGGTCCTGGGTCCGGCGCAGGTGGGCGGGGAGGGTGTTCCATGTCTTTGCGGCGAGGTGGGAGAATGATCTGCCGCCGGTGGTCGCTCGGCGGATGCGTGGGACGGTGGCGAGGGTGAGGTCGGCGGAGCGAAGCTGGCGGTTCGGGGTGTAGAAGGACAGTCGTTCGTTGAAGTATGCTGGTCCGGCGTTGTGGAGTGCTCTGTGGGCGTGGGTGAGGAGTTTGAAGGTGATCCTCTTGTTGATCGGGAGCCAGTGCAGATCTCTTAGGTGGGTGGTGATGTGGCTGTGGCGAGGGAGTCCGAGGATGAGGCGTGCGGAGGCGTTTTGTGTGCGTTGGAGTCTCATCTGGAGTGTAGCCGTGGTTCCTGCGTAGAGGGCGTTGCCGTAGTCCAGCCTGCTGCTGACGAGCGCCTGGGTGACAGTTCTCCAGGTTTCGGTGGGGATCCATCTGTAGATCTTGCGGAGCATGCGGAGGGTGTTGAAGCAGGAGGAGGAAACAGAGTTGACTTGCTGGGTCATAGAGAGCGTTGAGTCTAGGATGAACCCCAGATTGCGTGCGTGGTTAGTGGGTGTCGGGGTAGCTCCCAGCGTGGTCGGCCACCAGGAGTCGTCCCATGCGGAGGGGGTGGAGCCGAGGATGAGGACCTCCGTCTTGTCGGAGTTCAGTTTCAGTTGGCTGGTCTTCATCCAATCTGCGACGGCCTTCGTTCCCTCGTGGAGGTTGGATTTGGCGGTGGCCGGGTCTTTGGTGAGGGAGAGGATCAGCTGGGTGTCGTCGGCGTACGAGACGATGTTGAGGTGGTGTGCTCGGACGATGTTGGCGAGCGGTGCCATGTAGATGTTAAAAAGTGTCGGGCTGAGGGATGATCCTTGGGGTACGCCGCAGGAGATCGTGGTGGCTTCGGATCGGAACGGGGGGAGGCGGACTCTCTGGGTTCTGCCGGTGAGGAAGGAGGTGATCCAGTCCAGGGTTTTGCCTCGGATCCCTGCGTCATGGAGGCGTGTGCGCAGGGTGTGGTGGCAGACGGTGCCGAATGCGGCCGAGAGGTCCAGGAGGATGAGGGCCGCGGTTTCGCCCTTGTCCAGTCTGGTCCTGATGTCGTCCGTGGCGGCGATGAGGGCGGTTTCGGTGCTGTGGTTTCTGCGGAAGCCGGATTGGGAGGAGTCCAGGACGTTGTTCTTCTCCAGGAAGTGGGTCAGTTGTCTGTTGGCGGTCTTCTCAATGACTTTTCCCGGGAACAGGAGCAGGGAGATGGGTCGGAAGTTCTTGAGGTCCTTTGGGTCCGCCTTGGGTTTCTTGAGGAGGGCGTTGATCTCGGCGTGTTTCCAGCTCTCTGGGAAGGTGGTGGTCTCGAAGGAGCTGTTGATGATCTTTCGGAGTTGGGGTGCGATGATGGAGCTTGCCTTGTTGAAGATGTGGTGGGGGCAGGGGTCGGAGGGTGAGCCGGAGTGGATGGTGTTCATGATTTTGATGGTGTCTTCGTCGTTGACGTTGTTCCAGGAGAGCAGAAGGTCGGTGTGTTTGGTGGGTGTAGAGTCAGGGGGGTCGGCGTCGTTCGTCGGTACCTGGGTGTCGAAGCTGTTGTGGATGTCTGCGATCTTGCGGTGGAAGAAGGTAGCCAGGGAGTCGCAGAGTTCTTGCGACGGCGGTACGTCATTGGAGTTGGAGCTGGGGGAGGCGAGTTCTTTCACGATGTTAAAGAGCTCTTTGCTGTTGTGTGCGTTGTTGTCGATGCGTTCCTTGAAGGAGGTTCTTTTGGTGGAACGGATGAGTTGGTGGTGTTTGCGTCTGGCGTTCATGAGGGCTGCGTGGTTGTCTGGTGTCTGGTCATTGCGCCATTGCTTCTCGAGTCTTATGCAGGTGTGCTTGGAGTTCTGGAGGTCGGCGTTGAACCAGATGGCTCTCGTGTCGGTGCGCTTGTTGGAGGGTTTTCTGATCGGGGCGAGGGTGTTGGCGCAGTCGTCGATCCATTGTCTGAAGTTGTGGGCTGCTGCGTCTGTCTCGGAGGGCTCGGTAGGAGGGTCTCGGGCGAGTGTGGTGATGAGCTGGTCTTCGGTGACTTTTTTCCAGTTGCGGTGTGGGGTGCGTAGTGGTTGGTTGTGTGCGGTGTGTTTCTTGAAGGAGAAGTGGATGCAGTGGTGGTCGGTCCAGTGGAGCTCTGTGGTGTGGCTGAAGGTGACGTGGTCGCTGGCGGAGAAGATGGGGTCGAGCGTGTGTCCGGCGGAGTGGGTGGGTGTCGTGACGAGTTGTTTGAGTCCGAGGTTGGCGAGGTTGTCGATCAGTGTTGTGGAGTTGTTGTCGTTGGCGTTCTCGAGGTGGAAATTCATGTCTCCGAGGAGGATGTAGTCTGTGGAGGCGAGGGCGCGCGTGCTGTTGAGGTCGGCGATGGATTCGCTGAACTGTGGTCGGGGTCCCGGGGGTCTGTAGACGAGGGTTTCTCTGAGGGTGGTGTTGTGATCGACGTGGATCTGGAAGTGTAGGTGTTTGGCCGTGCTGATGGCGTCTTCGGTGTAGGTTGAGATTCTGATGGTGTTCCTGTGGATGATGGCGATTCCTCCTCCTGGTTTGTTGTTGTTCCTGTCCCTGCATGTGATCTTGTAGCCGTCCGGTATGGCTATGGCTATGTCCGGTGCTGAGGAGGTGTTCATCCAGGTCTCTGTCAGGAAGGCGACGTCCGGGGCGTAGGTGTCGAGCAGGTCCCAGAGTTCGACGGCGTGCTTGTGGACTGAGCGGGTGTTGAGTAGTATGCAGCTGAGATGGTTGTGGCCGGCGGTGTTGGGGTGGGTAGGACGTGCTTGTGTGCGCTGGCTGGTGTAGTTGCATTTCCGGCAGGTGAAGGGTCCGTGGGTGAGCTTCGGGGTGGCCTGGAAGCAGGCGGGCTTTCGGCCGGCGTTGAGTGCGTGGAGGGTCTTTGCGTCGTCGGGTCCTGTGGAGGTCGTGGGGGCCAGGGGGTCTGGCGCTGGGCGCGGTCCAGGCGCGGATGGGCGCAGACGGGCTTGCCTTCAGCGTCCGCTGCGCGACCGAGTATTATGATTACTTTGTGAACCCGGGATGTTACATACCCCATAATAAATGTGTACTGTAGTGAATTGTTGGGTACAGGTGCTTTCAATCAGGTATGGTGAGTTGTGTGTCGAATTTCACCTGGGATTTTTACATGCCCCACACAGACAAAACACACATACTCTCTCTCTCTCTCTCTCGTCTCTGCTTTGAAGGCCTTAAAAATGTTGGCCAGTTTAAAAAATATTGTGTTTTAAGCACCCCTAACAATGAACAATCCTCTCTCTCTCTTTCCATCGCCCCTCATGTCCTGTTTCTCATATAATATGTTAACAAGATATGCCAGCGTAATTGTTGAGAAATCTGAAGCTCACACCCCCCAAAACTTACTGGCCAAGCTACGCCCCTGCCGGGATCCCACTTACTGGATTGTGAGCCCCGGTCTGCTTTCTAACCTGAAATGCCATCAGCCGCCCCTGCAACTCGGCGGTGTCCACGCTCACCGCTCTTTTAAAAGCCAGTGTACTTGCTGATCAGCGCCAAAGTGTCAAAAAGCATATGACATCATGCGTGTCCTTGTTTTCGAGGAAAGTACATGTTTTGTATTCAATGGTCATTATTATGTGTGGTTTTCGTCTTTATGTAACAACCAAAAGTCTGTCTCTGGGAAACTATGATTATTAAATGTGGTGCAAAAAACATAATGATTTCCTTATTGTGTGTCACATGGGGTGACTGTTGGTGAATACCCTATAAAAACAGTCAAATGTTGGAGACACTTACTATTGTACATCGTATAGTGCATATTGGTATGTAAATGATAATGTAAATAATGATTGACGCCCAAAACTATATTCCGCATTCGAAGGTGGGGATATGTTTGATAGATATCACAGAAAAAAGGAGTGCCTTACATGGATCTCAGTTTGAGGGAATCATAACACAGGGGTGGATATCAAGATGGTCAAGAAACACACAGGATGGTTACTTCTTGTTCAGTGATGTCCATGAAATGTCTTCGATTAAGCCATCTATATCTGTCTTGAGCCTATAAATCTATCTCTGCTCTTTTTCAAAAAGGATTTTGGATGCTTGTTCTTGGAAGATGGGGAGGGTCAATTGCTCAGGAACTTCCCATGATACATCATTCGTGGTGTGTTGTATACTGTTAAAGTGATTCATCATTTTAGTCGTGTTTTTCCTACGCTTGGTGTTGCTCTTGGTTTTGCATACCTGTGTTTCATATTTTCCTACGTCATCCCAATATATCTCAAGCCACAAAAGCATGTGATCATATATATCAAATGTAAGGATTGTGCAATTCGTATTTCTCCTCAAGGACCATGTAAAGTCAGGCTCTAATGTAAATTCTTTTGTGCTAGTGGTAAGGGGACAGATCCAATATGAGAGACATGGTAATGGTCTTCTACAGGAGGCAAGCCCCACAGCATATTGAATTTGGTAGGGGCTTTATCACTTTTGAGTCTACTGTGCACTAGAATGTCCTCTAGATTTTTGTCTCCTCTGTGGGAGAACATAGGTTGCTCTAGATTGTGTGAGCCGCAATTAAGAATCCACTAGTTTCAACTGATTATTTTACTGACTTGGTTCACGATGGTGTTATAGGTAATACATTTCAATCTGTTTGTTTCAAGTTTCAGATATGTTGTGAGTAGTAATTCCCTGTTGTTATTTCGTGCCTTTTTATTCATTTTGCTAATAATAGATGGTGAATATGTTTTCTCTTCCCATTTCCTACTCAACATTTTTGCCTTTGTCTTGTCTGATATTCTACTGTAACTCCTACATAAACAAAGCAATTGGTCGAAGGGAACATTTTCTCGTGGGGGCAGGGATGGAAACTACTTAATCTCAACAAATTGTTCCTATCCATGGGTTTGTGATATGTGTCGGTAGCCAAATACCCTCTGTTATGGAGAACCTTCACATCTAAAAATGCCAATTACTGGTTACGGATTGTGTGTGTAAACTTCAAATGTGGATGCCGAATGTTGATACAGGAGATTAAATCTTTTGCTTTTGTTAGAGTGCCATGACAGATGATGACAATGTAATCCTTGTACCTTTTCCTAATTCGTATTTTAGAGCTGAAGGGATTGTCCACACAAAATATGAGTTTCAGTTTAAAATTGTGAACATGAAGTCCAGCTACGCATGGGGCAAAAGTATTCCCCATCGAAGTACCATGCACTTGAAGGAATAAGGTACCTTCAAAATCAAAAAACATTTTGGGAGTGCTAAACCATGTACATTCCAAAACAATGTGTCAAGATGTCATATCCTCCCAGTTTTGTTTGAAAAGGATCTCTTCCAGAACCTTTAAAGTCTCCTCTTGTGAGATGCTTGTGTACAGAGCTTCTATGCCCATACTCATCAGGAGAGTCCGCTTTTGGATCAAAAGGCAGATAATTAAGTATGCTCAAGAAATCTGCTGTGTCCTTGAAATAAGTAGGATTTTTTTTGTAAACAATAGGCTGCAGGAAGCAATCAAAAAAGACTGATAGTGGTTTTAAAAGTGAACCTATCCCTGATACTAAAAGGTGGCTAGGGATTTGGGGGGAGTGGATGTCTGTTCTTGTGGACTTTAGTAAGAATATTGAAGTAGGGAACCCTGGATTAGGTTGTCGTCAATAAATCTGCTTCCTGGCTCATTATCCAGTGCAGACTTCTGCTTCATCAACTGTGAGTTCAGTTTCCCTAGAAACTGACTTAGCAGGGTCATTGGTTGGTCTCAGATAGTTGGTAGTATCTGAAAGAGACACGTTAGTGACAGATTCCTTACCTTAGAATATCCCCAGGCGTCAGGCTGGAACCGGAAAGTTTTTGCGTAGCAGTACCCTTGCGCGTCGGTAGGCGGCGTCGTGCAGCTCCGCGGTCCGTCGTCGGCGTCGTGATCGCCGGGATGACGCCGCGGGCAGTACTTAGGCGCCGCCCCTGCGCGCTGACGTCAGTTCTTCTTTTTCCGCGCCAGCAAGCGCAGATCCGGGAAGAGCAGTGCCCTGGTCATTTTTTGACCATACTTTTGGTGAATTTTTTCACTGTTTTTCTCTATCAAGGTGTCGTAGGGATGCCCGGTTTCAAACGTTGCGGCGCGTGTGCTCGGATGATGTCCGTCACCGACCCTCATTGGGAGTGTCTCTTCTGCCTCGGCCGAGGCCACAACACGGAGTCTTGTACCGACTGCCAGGCCCTCAACCCGAAAGCTTTGCGAGAGCGGTCTCGAAAGCTCCTCGAGGCCCGGCATTCGGCTCCGCGGAAGCCCCGGTCGCGTGAGAGGTCCAGGGGTCGATCGCGGAGTCCACACCGGTCGTCGGCATCGAAGTCTTCTTCGTCCGGTAAGTCAAAACACAAGAAGTCCAAAAGCATCATCGCTCTAGGACTTCGCCTCGCCGGTCTCGCGACTCGGCTGAGGCCCCTCCCGGCACCGTCCCCGCGGCCCCGGACATGCCTGTGGAGTCGCCCCGCCATACCCGCCCGTCCCGGGTTCGGGGGCGGATCCGGCCAAAGTGCAGGAATTCCTGTCGGCCATGGTCCGCCTCTTCGGGCCTCCAGGCCCCTCCGGTGCGCCTTCGGGCCCCGCGGGCCCTGATGGGGTTGCTCCGGCGTCGCCGACGGCTCCGGCGCCGCCCGTGCCTCCAGCCTCGATCCCGGCTCCGGCTTCGGCCCCGGCCTCGATCCCGGCTCCACAACCCCCATCGACGCCGGTCGACCTAACGACACCTCCGCCGGCGCCGATGTCTCCGGTGCCGTTCTCGACGCCGCCTGGGGCTCCGAGCGGCGTCGTTCCCCAGTTCCTTCCGGCTCCAAACATGGACCCGGACCGACGCCGCTCGGACGCCGGTTCCGGCGCCGATGAGACCTTGGGTCCCAAATGTCCCTCCTCCCCTTATTTTGAACCTGAGGAGGACCAGGAGGACTGGGAGGGGTCTGATGACCCTCTGACACAACAGTGTCAGTACGATGAGGACTGGACAGAGGGTCTAGGGGATGCTAGTGGTCTAGATACTTCCCCTGACACTGGCATGCTGTCTCCTCCCGTGGCTACGGAGGAGGGAGCCAATTTTGCAACGGTGTTGCGTAGTGCGGCTGGAGCCTTACATCTCCAACTCCCTGCTGTGGCGGTCAAGGTTAATCTCTTGACAGAGGTGCTTCAGCCGGCAGCCTCCTCTTCGGAGACTGTGCTGCCGTTTAACGACGCCCTCACTGACGTTCTTTGGGCGCCTGGTCCAAGCCCAACACAGGGGCTCCTGTGGATAGGAACGTGTCCCGACGCCATCGCCCAGCTCCGGGCGACCCCTGTTTCTCTCTGTCCACCCCACCCCTGAGAGCTTGGTTGTCCAAGCCTCCGCTTCCCAAACCGCCTTCCCTACCGCCCCTCCGGATAGGGAATCCAAACGCCTGGATCAATTTGGGAAGAAGGGTTTTTCTTCCTCCAGTGCTGGCTTGAGGTCCATCAACACCGCTTGCCTTTTGGGCCAATATACCCACTCCTTGTGGGATTCAGTGGCGGATGTTTTGCCCCAGTGTTCTGAGGAGGTCCAGACACTGCTTTCCCGCGCCATTGCGGAAGGAAGGGATGCGGCCAAATATACAATTCGATGTGGCCTTGATACCGCCGACTCGCTGGGCAGGTCTATTGCAACGACGGTGGCGCTACGACGCCACGCCTGGCTGAGAACCACTGGTTTTTCAGGGGATGTCCAGAATACTCTCATGGACATGCCCTTTGATGGAGTCGGTCTTTTTGGGTCCAAAGCAGACCATGCGTTGGAGCGCTTTAAGGACTCACGGGCTACTGCAAAGTCCCTGGGCCTTTCTGCTACGCGCCCTCCGCTGACTTCTGCTTTTCGCCCCTATCGTGGCCACGGTAGGGGCGCCCCTTCACGTCAGCAGCCCAGCCACCGGCCCGCGCAGCAGGCGTCTTCGCGTGGCCGAGGACGTGGATTCCGCCGTGGCGGATCGGGCAACCAGCGTGCGGGTCAGGCCACCACCTCCAACCCGTCCGCGGCCTCCAAACCCTCCTAGTCCCTCCTTTCAGGTGCACAGCACGCCAGTAGGGGGCAGGGTCCGCCATCACCTTCCCCACTGGCGTACCATCACCTCGGACAGGTGGGTCTTGGACATTGTCCGAAGGGGCTACTCCTCCCCTTCGAGTCCACCCCCCAGACATGCCACCTCGATTCCACCGCATGTCAGGGGATCACTTGGTACTTCTGCAGAAGGAAGTCACGGCCCTCTTGGCCAAGAGGGCCATCGAGCATGTTCCGACCCCAGAAGTAGGGCGTGGTTGCTACTCCCACTACTTCCTGGTGCCCAAAAGGACAAGGAGGACATGCGTCCTATCTTGGACCTCTGGAACGTCAATCGCTTCCTCCGGAAGGAGAAGTTCAAGATGCTCACCCTAGCTCAGGTCTTGACTGCCCTCGACCCTGGAGACTGGTTGGTAGCGTTGGACTTGCAGGACGCATATTTCCACATCCCCGTCCTGCCGGCCCACCGGCGTTACCTTCGGTTCACGGTAGGCCCCGAGCATTTTCAGTTCACTGTGCTCCCCTTTGGCCTTACCAGTGCCCCTCGGGTGTTTACGAAAGTGATGGCGGTGGTCGCAGCTCATCTGCGCCGGGCAGGGGTTTCAGTCTTCCCCTACCTCGACGACTGGCTGCTGAAGGCGGGCTCATCCCAGGCAGTCGTCTCCCACCTCCAGACTACGGCCGAACTCCTGCACTCGCTGGGGTTCTCCATCAATGTGCCGAAGTTGCATCTGATTCCTTCTCCACAGCTCCTTTTCATCGGAGCAGTTCTGGACACGACGCAGTTTCGGGCCTATCCTCCCGAACGGCGAGTCCGGGATATTCAGGCTATGATTCCGATCTTTCAGCCTTTATCCTGGGTTTCGGTACGGATGACCCTGAGGCTGCTGGGCCTCATGGCCTCCTGCATCCTGCTGGTCAATCATGCCAGATGGCATATGCGGGCTCTGCAGTGGGACCTGAAGTTCCAGTGGGCGCAGCACCAGGGCAACCTGTCCGATCACGTCCAGATCTCGGAGGGGACTGCAAAACAGTTGCAGTGGTGGCTCTCGAACCGGCAATGGGTCATGGGCAGATCCTCTCCCTTCCCCAGCCAGAGCACACAGTTGTGACGGACGCGTCCCTTCTGGGATGGGGCGGTCACATGGGAGAGGCGGAGATCAGAGGCCTCTGGTCTCCGGGCGGAGTCCCGGCTCCATATCAACCTTCTGGAGCTCCGGGCGATCCGACTTGCACTCAAGGCATTCCTTCCCTCTGTCAAAGGGAAGGTAGTGCAGGTGTTCACAGACAACACCACCGCCATGTGGTACTGCAACAAACAAGGCGGGGTGGGGTCGTGGACCCTTTGTCAGGAGGCTCTGCGCCTCTGGACATGGCTGGAACATCAGGGCATGTTCCTGATGGTTCAACACCTGGCAGGTTCCCTGAACGCCAGGGCGGACGAACCCAGCCGCAGGTGCATGATGGATCACGAATGGCGTCTTCACTCAGAAGTGGCGCAAGGACTCTTTCTACAGTGGGGAGAGCCTTGGTTAGATCTATTCGCCACCGAAGAGAACGCGCAATGTCATCAGTTCTGCGCGTTGGAATTTCAAAGGCGGCACTCGCTCGGCGACGCTTTTCGTCACGAGTGGAGTTGCGGTCTATTGTACGCCTTTCCGCCTATACCACTTCTACCCAGAGTGTTGAAGAAGATTCGGCACGACCGGGCCCAAGTCATTCTTGTGGCTCCGGACTGGGCTCAAAGAGTTTGGTATCCCGAGCTACTCAATATGAGCGTAGATCCCCGATCCGTCTGCCTCTTCGGGAGGATCTTCTGTCGCAGCAGCAGGGGACGGTCCTCCACCCGAACCTGTCCAGTCTACACCTGCTTGCGTGGAGATTGAGCGGCGGCAGTTGATTCCTTTCGACTTGCCTCCCGAAGTTTGTGATGTGATTCTGGCAGCCAGGCGTCCCTCCACTAAGGTGGTATACGCCTGCAGGTGGAACAAATTTGTGGCATGGTGCACAGCAAAGGCTGTGAATCCCCTTTCTGCCCCTCTTTCTGAGGTCCTTCTGTTCCTTCTTTCTCTGGCCCAACAGGGTTCTGCCCTGGGTACCATCAAGGGTTATCTTTGTGCTATCTCGGCCTTCCTCAGGCTCCCTGATCAGCCCTCCCTTTTCAAGTCCCCTGTTGTTCACAGGTTCTTAAAAGGCATTACTCACCTCTTCCCTCCTGTTCCGTTTGTGATGCCTCAGTGGGACTTGAACTTGGTTCTTACCTTTTAATGTGCGCTCCCTTTGAGCCTCTACATAACTGTCCTCTTCGCCTTCTGACTCTGAAGACAGCCTTTCTGGTGGCCATCACCTCCGCTCGGCGGGTGAGTGAGCTCCAGGCTCTATCTTGCAAACCTCCCTTTCTGTCTGTTCATCCAGACAAGGTTGTTCTTCGGACGCGTCCGTCCTTCTTGCCAAAGGTGGTTACTGCTTTCCACATTGGGCAGACCATCACTTTGCCCACCTTCTTTCCGCCTCTGCATCCTTCCAGAGAGGAAGAGAGGCTCCACCGTCTGGACCCAAAACGTGCGCTCTCCTTCTATATCGACCGCACAAAACACTTCCGGGTGGATGACCAGCTCTTTGTTGGCTACGTGGGCGCCAAAAAGGTCGGGCGGTGCACAAGAGGACCATCTCCCGATGGGTTACCTTGTGCATCAAGACCTGCTATTCTTTGGCTAAGAAGGAGCCTCCTGTTGGGCTGCGTGCCCATTCCACCAGGGCAACGGCTGCTACCACGGCCTTGGGCCGCGGTGTTCCGCTGCCGGTTATCTGTCAGGCAGCTACGTGGGCCTCGCTGCACATGTTTACAAAGCATTACTGCCTTGACAGTCAGGTCCGGAGGACGGCTTCTTGGCCGTTCTGTCCTCCAGGACTTCCTTGTCTGATCTTTGTTCGCAGACCCACCACCGGGGTTGGTATTGCTGGGGTATCTATTCTAAGGTAAGGAATCTGTCACTAACGTGTCTCTTTCAGATGCACAAGTTACTAACTTGTGTAACGATATATCTGTAAGAGACAGTAGTTAGTGACAGATTCCTTACCGCCCCACCCATCCTCCCCGTTCTGCGAACTGATTTCTAGGGTTAAGGACATCCCTTTCAGGGCCCTAGTATTTTTCAGACACCTATGTCAGCTTCTTGCATGGCTCTGCGTTCCTGGCGCGGAAAGTCGTGTACAGAACTGACGTCAGCGCGCAGGGGCGGCGCCTAAGTACTGCCCGCGACGTCATCCCGGCGATCACGACGCCGACGACGGACGCGGAGCTGCACGACGCCGCCTACCGACGCAGCAAGGGTACTGCTACGCAAAAACTTTTCCGGATCCAGCCTGACGCCTGGGGATATTCTAAGGTAAGGAATCTGTCACTAACTACTGTCTCTTACAGATATATCGTTACACAAGTTAGTAACTTGTGCGTCAGGTTATGTTTGGTATTGTAATCTTGCTTGTTACATAGGACAATGGCACCACCCTTGTCAGCAGGTTTTATTATATGTTCTTTGTCCCCATTTAGTTCCTCAATGGCCACTTTCTCTTCCTTGAATACATTTTGAATAGTGTGGATTTTGTTAACATTAGACTTTTTATTTTCTTTGACTACAGCTTGCAGTTGAGGCGTAGATCTCAATATGGTAATGTATAGGGGAAAAATAAAAAGTATATTTAACTCGAAAGAAAATGTAAAAATATTTTTATGCGATATAGTAATGTAATTAATTTTATATATTAATTTTAAATGTAGAAAATAAGAAAAGATGCTACAGCACAATTACGTTTATTGTGATTTGATTCTTTAATACATTTACATATATTAAATTTAAATTATTTTCTTGAAGTTTAAATTAAATAATAAATTACCCATAAAGAAAAAACATGTTTAAAACTAGTTTAGTAACTATTAAAAGTGATGTATACAACTAATTCAAACTAATTTAATTGTACTTACAAAAATGGTTATATTAATTATCACGTTCAAAAATAATTCTTAAATATTTTTAAAGTAAATAATAAATATGTACTCTTGCATGCTGAAGAGCTGCATGTTCTCTACCTATGCAGCTTTCACTGTGCCACCTCCAGCCCTATGCCATGCCGGAGTAGGTGGTCTGCTCAACAGCTGCCTGCTTCGACTCTTGGCAGCCTCTACTAGCCCCCCATGCAATGCAACCTTAGAGCAGGTGGCATGATAAAAAGTTGTCTGCTTCAACCCCTTGTAGCCCCCACTGGCCCCCTTACCACCCAATGCAATGCTGGAGCAGGCCCATGCTCAATAACTGCCTTCAACTGAAACCAAGCGATACCAAAGGGGATGATGGACGGAGCGCTAGAGCAAATCAAACACTCACCCCCAGTCAACTGATCTGGGTTTAATCCATCATCATTCTTTAGCTCACTCCACCACCCCAGTTCAGACATGGCCATATGCAAATCAGTCTGACCCTGTGCCTCATGGGAACAGTCCAGCCCGAACTACCAAGCCATGTCTTCCCTGGACCGGAAACAAGCATCCTGGGACCGGTTTCTGGCTATTCAGCCGTCATCAGCCAGGCTAGCTTGAATCCAGTGGCAAAGTGAGCAAGGGACCCACGTCTGGGCATACCCTGCCAACTTAGGGCGAACAAAGTGATACCAAAGGGGATGATGGACGGAGCGCTAGAGCAAATCAAACACTCACCCCCAGTCAACTGATCTGGGTTTAATCCATCATCATTCTTTAGCTCACTCCACCACCCCAGTTCAGACATGGCCATATGCAAATCAGTCTGACCCTGTGCCTCATGGGAACAGTCCAGCCCGAACTGCCAAGCCATGTCTTCCCTGGACCGGAAACAAGCATCCTGGGACCGGTTTCTGGCTATTCAGCCGTCATCAGCCAAGCTAGCTTGAATCCAGTGGCAAAGTGAGCAAGGGACCCACGTCTGGGCATACCCTGCCAACTTAGGGCGAACAAAGCGATACCAAAGGGGATGATGGACGGAGCGCTAGAGCAAATCAAACACTCACCCCCAGTCAACTGATCTGGGTTTAATCCATCATCATTCTTTAGCTCACTCCACCACCCCAGTTCAGACATGGCCATATGCAAATCAGTCTGACCCTGTGCCTCATGGGAACAGTCCAGCCCGAACTGCCAAGCCATGTCTTCCCTGGACCGGAAACAAGCATCCTGGGACCGGTTTCTAGCTATTCAGCCGTCATCAGCCAGGCTAGCTTGAATCCAGTGGCAAAGTGAGCAAGGGACCCACGTCTGGGCATACCCTGCCAACTTAGGGCGAACAAAGTGATACCAAAGGGGATGATGGATGGAGCGCTAGAGCAAATCAAACACTCACCCCCAGTCAACTGATCTGGGTTTAATCCATCATCATTCTTTAGCTCACTCCACCACCCCAGTTCAGACATGCCCATATGCAAATCAGTCTGACCCTGTGCCTCATGGGAACAGTCCAGCCCGAACTGCCAAGCCATGTCTTCCTGGACCGGAAACAAGCATCCTGGGACCGGTTTCTGGCTATTCAGCCGTCATCAGCCAGGCTAGCTTGAATCCAGTGGCAAAGTGAGCAAGGGACCCACGCCTGGGCATACCCTGCCAACTTAGGGCGAACAAAGCGATACCAAAGGGGATGATGGACGGAGCGCTAGAGCAAATCAAACACTCACCCCCAGTCAACTGATCTGGGTTTAATCCATCATCATTGTTTAGCTCACTCCACCACCCCAGTTCAGACATGGCCATATGCAAATCAGTCTGACCCTGTGCCTCATGGGAACAGTCCAGCCCGAACTGCCAAGCCATGTCTTCCCTGGACCGGAAACAAGCATCCTGGGACCGGTTTCTGGCTATTCAGCCGTCATCAATCAAGGAAGGTGGCCTAAGACATAACGATGCTCAAAGCTAATATGGACAAAGAAACCAAGACCAAACAAAATACTTTCAACATATAATTAGAAAGAACATACATAAACATACAAAGATGAGATATTCAATACTTTAATTTATAGAAAAATAATCATAAATATTTTATATAAACATTTTTCTGCATATATTTAAAATACATTTCTTAACATGAATCGATGATCATCAATAAAACTTTTATATAGCATTGCTAATCAGGTAGTGCAGTCTTTGTTGTTGTACCTATTAACTGTAAAGCAATATTTAAACTGAGATAATCTGGACGTGATAATTTATGTAAACATTGATATGAACTGGCAATCAATTATATAAACATGAAATAATCTGGACGTGGTAATTTATATAAACATTGATATGGACTGGCGGTCAATTATATAAACACTACGCGCGTTTCGGCTTTGCCTTCTTCAGGGATCCGTCTCAGTTAGAATCTGTAATGGTATAATGCAACAACAAAAGAAAAGTAATTGGTTTCTTCGTCCATATAGAATAGACTTCAGGAAACTTACTACTAAGAGCAGGATGAGGCATCAGCCAGGCTAGCTTGAATCCAGTGGCAAAGTGAGCAAGGGACCCACGTCTGGGCATACCCTGCCAACTTAGGGCTCCGTCCATCATCCCCTTTGGTATCGCTTTGTTCGCCCTAAGTTGGCAGGGTATGCCCAGACGTGGGTCCCTTGCTCACTTTGCCACTGGATTCAAGATAGCCTGGCTGATGAGGGTTTTGAACCCGAAACCGGTCCCAGGATGCTTGTTTCCGGTCCAGGGAAGACATGGCTTGGCAGTTCGGGCTGGACTGTTCCCATGAGGCACAGGGTCAGACTGATTTGCATATGGCCATGTCTGAACTGGGGTGGTGGAGTGAGCTAAAGAATGATGATGGATTAAACCCAGATCAGTTGACTGCGGGTGAGTGTTTGATTTGCTCTAGCGCTCCGTCCATCATCCCCTTTGGTATCGCTTTGTTCGCCTCTAAGTTGGCAGGGTATGCCCAGACGTGGGTCCCTTGCTCACTTTGCCACTGGATTCAAGATAGCCTGGCTGTTGAGGGTTTTGAACCCGAAACCGGTCCCAGGATGCTTGTTTCCGGTCCAGGGAAGACATGGCTTGGCAGTTCGGGCTGGACTGCTCCCATGAGGCACAGGGTCAGACTGATTTGCATATGGCCATGTCTGAACTGGGGTGGTGGAGTGAGCAAAAGAATGATGATGGATTAAACCCAGATCAGTTGACTGGGGGTGAGTGTTTGATTTGCTCTAGCGCTCCGTCCATCATCCCCTTTGGTATCGCTTTGTTCGCCCTAAGTTGGCAGGGTATGCCCAGACGTGGGTCCCTTGCTCACTTTGCCACTGGATTCAAGATAGCCTGGCTGATGAGGGTTTTGAACCCGAAACCGGTCCCAGGATGCTTGTTTCTGGTCCAGGGAAGACATGGCTTGGCAGTTCGGGCTGGACTGTTCCCATGAGGCACAGGGTCAGACTGATTTGCATATGGCCATGTCTGAACTGGGATGGTGGAGTGAGCTAAAGAATGATGATGGATTAAACCCAGATAAGTTGACTGGGGGTGAGTGTTTGATTTGCTCTAGCGCTCCGTCCATCATCCCCTTTGGTATCGCTTCAACTGAAACCAGGCAGTCCCTGCTGCTCCACTGCCCTTCTGACGCAACCTGGGCACCACTGCTGGTCCCCTCTCCTGGCAAACACAAGCCAGGCATCCAGTGGTGGCTACAACTATAAAAATATGGTGGGGTGCGACTGTACCAAATTCACCATATTTACTGCTCCCCCGGGTGCGGCACTTCTCTCCCCATATTAGCATCCTCGAGAAGGAAAAGGAAAGGACTTCCTTCCTGCTCAGTGGAACGCCCAGAACCAATCCTGGAGATGCTCTCAACATGAAAGCAGCTCCAGGATTGGTGGGAGCAGGCTAACCCAGCGCTAATTTTGAGGCTAGGGGCCTGTGCCAGCTATCCCTCCGCTCTTTCACAACCATGAGATTGCTGGGTGCGCACTGCACATGTCGTGCTGGCCGTAGCAAACCAGCCGGCCAACCCGACATGCACACTGCAGGGCCAGGAGGGCCAGCTGTAATCCTGCAATCGCAGGATTCAGCCCTACCACCTGCACTCACACTGCGCTTATAAGTAAAATGGCATTGACGTGCCATTTTACCTATTTGTGTGTGCCTACTGCATTCGTAGCAGGTGGGGCGACGTTCCTCCGCTCTTGAGGAGGAACCGCCCCTGCAGGCATCCCTTACTGATCCCTGTTCCCACCCAGGAAAGAAAAAAGACCCTTGTGGGCAAAGACCCCGCACACCCCCACCTAAAAGAGGAGCCAGCGGTTTGTGGAAAAGTTGCTGCTCCTCTCTGGAAAAGGCTATGAAAGAGGGAAAGGCATCTGTTAGACATCCTCTTCCACTGTCCACTCCTCTGCAAGTGCTGTTCATCCTTTCGAATGAGAAGATGGCGAATGGTCTTTCTCTTGGTGGTGGAAGCGACATTGGAGCAGCATTGTGTGCGCTCCATAAGAGAGTCTGCCTAGGGGAGGAAAGGATGCATGTGTGTGCATGCCAGAGGGAAAGCAGCACCTAACTAGAGGAGACATATGCCTGGGATCTAGACCTTGAAGATTATAACAAATGAATGGAAGTTAGTTTTGAAACAATTTATATATGATCTGTTCATTCTCTGGAGTTATTAAAGTATATGCATTTTATTATTCTAAATCCTTGAGGTCTTTGTTTTTATAACAGAATTGCGAAGGAAAAGATTGACGTTTTGGATTTAATAATAAAGGTCTTTGAACATACTATCTGTACACCATTATTTAGAAAAGAAGCCTCTTTCATGTTATTCTTGTTTGCCCATAGTTGCCATCTGAAACACTCCTAGGAGGAATATCCTATTGTGAGTTTCGGTGGACTAAAATAAATTGTGACACTGAATATGTAATTACTGCTAATGATGTGGGAACTAGATTCAAAACCAGAAAATCTGTGAATCGTTAAAAAACTGAAGCATGGGGACCTAATGAACTGCTTAAGGTTAGAGATGGGTGGAAATAGAACCAATAAAAGCTAGTTTCTGACTAAATATTCTAACCAGAGTAGAGTTCTAAGAAACATTATTCAGAAGTATTAGGGTTTGTTATTATTCAACCTTATTCAGCAAAGAGATTTCTTAAAGAGACTGCATCGTGCTTAATTTGTTCCGGCGTGTGCACCTGCACATTTTACTCAACTGTAGCCAGGTCTTTTGATATTTGGACCAATTTTCTTCCCCCAATATCATTAACTGAAGCCAATTGGCATCCATGTGGACCTCTAACTCCATCACCTGGGACATAACTCTCGTAACCCCCCCTCCAGTATTGCTGTATCTCCGGGCATTCCCAAAGTATATGGAAAAACGTGCCTTCCCCGCCACACCCTCGGAGACACAGCGATGAGTTTTTGTTAGTCTAGTCCTTGAGTAGTAGGAGCAATGTAAAATTCGAAGCTGGAGCAGGAGAAATCTAGTTCATATTGTAATTTTGTGCGGGCTCTGGATGCCATCCTGCCAATCATCATGTTCTAAATTACTAAGATCCCGTTCCCAGGCCTCCCGCAGTATCCCTAACGGATCTGGGGAATTACTGACAAGTTTCCGGTATATGATGGAGATCACCTTGTCTGGAATGGGGTCTGTAAGAAGATGATCCTATGGCTGGGAAGCGTCTGGCAATTGTTCCCCCTCACATATGTGGCTCTTCAGGGCATGTCCCAGTTGTAAATATCTGTAGCTTTCTGTTTCATTCAACTCAAATTCTTGCATGAGGACTGCAAATGTTAGGTTTCCTGATCACGCCAGATTATCACCCAAATGTTCTATGCCTGAGTTCCAAATTTTTGAAGCCCCCCAATCCACCCACTTCATTTAGCAGGTCACTGTTCCATGATGGTGTCATAGTAGTAAGACTTCTTGCCAGCCCAGGAATCTCGTGGCCTCCCGCCATATTCTCACTATTGTCTGGATGTGATGCTGTAAACCTTTCTCTCTTCTCTATGGTCTATGCCACTCAGGGGTGCCCAGGAGGCACTTAAGAGCAATGCCCACCGATGTTGGACGGTTCAAAAGAGTTGACGTGTCCATTTTGCTGCAGCTGTGAGGACCAGGCAATGCTGAGGAAGACCAGGAGCTGTGCACGAGCTGTCCCACATCGGATGTCGGTGACTCGGTGGTCGTGTCGTTGGGAGCACCAACAAGCCTTGGTAGCCGCAACTGGTGTGGAGAACGAAGAAGGAGCAACGTTGGGACCAACAAGGTCCAAGGGACTCACCAACAGCAGCAGAGTCAAAGCAGACCTCGAGCAGGCAGGGGAGCCCACTGAAGCAGGAGAAGCCCTCAGGAGGACCCACAGGTCAAAGGTACAGGAGTCGCGAGAGGACCTCGAGCAGCTCACCAAGAAGGAAGGTCCACGGTGCAGAGGATGCGGTGAGGATGCTGTACTTAGCAGGAAGAGATGCTGGAGGCTGGAGCTTTTTGTAGCCCAAAGATCTCTGGAGTGCAGAGCCAATAAGCCTTGGCAACGGCAAGTCAACGCAGTACACAGGGGTTCGGCCCCAGCGGTTCCGACATGGGATACTGGCCTCAAAATTGCATAGAGGACTGGTCAGGCCTTGAGGGAGTTGCAGAACCACCACCTGTGTTGCTGAACCCCGGGAAGTCCGTGGGACGTCAGGAGCAGCAGACCGGTCAGCTTCATTGCGGTGCCTGCAGATGCAGGGGAGTGCCTTTTTCCACCAAGGGAGATTACTTTGGGTGTCCTTGATGTCCCCAGGTCTGGTGAAGATCCTGGAAGAAGCACAGACATCGAAGACTTGCAGAACAGCGAAACCAAGAGCAGCAGGAGTCTTCCTTGGTGCAGTCTCGGTTCCAGGCGAAGTCCAACTGTCCAGACAGTCAAAAAGTGACATGGTTTCAGGCTTTAGTCTTGTCCCACGACTAATCTAAGGAACCACCGACAGGTAAGCCCTTAAGTATCCTAGGGAAAGGGTTGGTATGACTCAGTGGTCCCTCCCAGAGGAGAGGCTGGACAGAGAGGAGGATACTCCCATATCTTTTGTCCAGTTTCACGCCAGAGTTGGAGCCAAGGGCTCCCTGAACGGGCTCAAACTGGAGTATACAAGGAGAGCACCAAATGTACCCTTCAAAGCAGCCTGGTGGTGCTGGCAAGAGCCCTGACCCCAGCCCAATACACTAAGTCCTGTCTGGGAGGTGGTCACACCTCCTGTGACAGGAAACCTATTGTTCTACCTTCCCCTGCTCGAGCTCAGCTCAGCAGCAGGAGGGCAGAATCGTGTCTGTGGTCGGCAGCAGCACTAGCTTGCTGTCAGACCCTGAAAGGCTGTTACCGGTAGTACAGGGGGGTACCCCAAGGGAGTCCCCTAGTACATGGGATCATACTTCCAACACTGGACTCAGTGTTGGAGGTATTATTCCAACATGTTTGATACCAAACATGACCAGGTTCGGTGCAGCCACTATATGGCGAGACATCTCGTAGTGACTGATGTCCACTGTATGTATTCAAATGGCTGACCGCACTTACAAAGCCTGGAGAATTGACTCCGGGGTTTGCAGGGGTGTCCTGCTCATGCAGGGGCACCCTCACACTCATAACCAAGCACCCTGCCCTCAGGACTGAAGAGTCTGCCATTGGGGTGACTTATAGGTTTTAAGTGTAGTGACCCCAGATATAAGGAAACATATTTGTTGTAAGAGGTGCAAGCACCAACTCACACAGGCTGCAATGGCAGGCCTGTAGTCACAGTTTAAGTGGACTCTCATGGGTGACACAATACATGCTGCAGCTCATGGGAGTCCCCTGGTGTACCTATGCCCTGGGTACCTTAGTACTTCAAGTCTCTTCGAGGTTGATTGCAATCCATTGATTTGGGATTCCGCCGTCTTCACCTTTTCAGAGCTATTGCCAAAGTCTGCCCTCAGGAGATTAACCTCAGTAGTGACTGCGTCCAATTTTGGCTCCATTGTGCTGCCCAACGCCTATATCATAGCCACTATTTCTCTGAGGGATGGCTGTTCAGTGGACTGTGTAGTGTGAGTAGTGCGGGTGTCATGTTCAGCGAGCCCCCCCCCCTCCCGAGGACATCACCACAGCATACTTCGTTGAGATTGTCTAATTGTGTGGGTTTAGGCCTGCGATTCCGGACCATGACCTCCCACTCGCTCCCTCTCGGTAGTTGGGATTGGTTATCTTCTCTGCCACAGCGTGTCAAGCTTGGCAACCACAGAGCTACTGATTATCCTGCACGTCTGGCACCGCTGCGAGGATATGAAGTGCTTAATGGTTCGTACGTCTTGACCTAGATCACGCAGATACCTCCCAGGGGCACTAGTTTGTAGGAGTATTAAAAAGGGGGGGTTGTCGGCGAGGCCACCGTTCGCCACATAAGTCTCAGGAGGCCTCCGCCCCTGCAGCCCCACTCACCACGTAGCAGGAAAGACTTCTGGATTTAAATTCCCCTTGTTGCAGGGCCTGGTAAGATAGCTTATAGTCTGGAGACTCTTTAATGTGCACTCTGTGTCTATTGTACACAACACGTCACAGGTGGCCTCCAGTCTTGTACAATCCACTTACCAGCCTCTCACCAGAAAGCAGGGGTGGCCCTCATGCCCCAGACGTCAGCAGGCCACGATGACCCTGGGGCTCTCGTTCCGGGTCAGCATCCGCCACCTGTATTGCCTCTACTGGGGTCGCACTTGTTTCTGCAATAGCCGTCACAGTGCTGTTTGCTTTGAGCACTGTAATATGGAATGCTTTGGTCAGTTCAGTGCCACCAGAGTGCCCGCGCGGCCGCCACACTCACTGGCCACCTGTGATCAGCCCCATGGGAGGCCACCTAGCGCCTGCAGGATCTTCGCTGGGGCCGATTGTATTTTTGGTCTGCCTGGGTCGGCAGGCCCCGGGCCAAACCGCTGTTTTCCTGCGCCGCCCTCCCTGGCCTCTTCATGAGTCCCACAGCTCGGCCACAGTCCACTGACACTCACTGACCTCGCGCATGGTCCCAAGGGTCCCGTCGCCCTAGCGCGGTCCCGATTGGCACCTTCACCAGTCTTTTCTCTCAGATGCCAGTGGGGGGGAATCCACAGCTCACCGTCAGAGGCACCACTCCACAGCTCCGCCAGCCGCAGTTGGCCTTATGTGGCCCAGTCGGCCATTTCCCTGTGCCACCTCGAGGCTCCCATGCACACACCAGATACGCTCCTCTGCGGGCCCGTCTGGCACCAGAAGCAGCCACGGAGCACTTCCCTGCCTCAGCTCCGTCGAAGCGGGGCAGTTCGCACTGGCTCCAGTCGGATAGGAAAGGGATTAATCACTGGCAGCTAGGGAGCTGTCTCAGTGTGCGTCCATCTTGGTTGGCTGTTAGCCAGGCTCCATACATAATATTTTTAAACAACAGAATGTTTGACTTTTGGTTTGGCCCCCACTCTTCCGAGTCACTATTTTCCTTTCTTCACTGTACATCTGTACTTTTCATTATATTTGATGCCTATCCAGTATATCAGTCAGAAAATGTGCTATATGAACATAATTAATATAAAAGTAATATGTTATTGACAGAATTCATAAACATTCCAAATCATGCATTTTAAGTATACATATGAATTTAGATCAGTATCTTTAATAAATTATTGTAATAGATGTGTGGCTAGGACTAATTGAGCCATGAGTCGGGTGATTAATGCAGCAGATGTTAATGAAATTAAAGGTAGTGTGATACATTGCTGTCAGGGGGATCACACAGGACCTTGATTAAGCCCACAGATGTTGGCGAAACTCTGGTGCATCGCCAAAGACCACCATTCTGCTTTTATGGACACTTTAAACAATTTTTGGAAGATACATTTTGCATTTTTTGTTTGTAGCTGCTGGTCTTCTGACGTTCGTTCTCATCAGCTTTAGTGTTTGCTTCTCTGAACTGAATGGAGTTCTCTGTTGTTTCTGGCAGAACTGGCTCCACTGCACACTTTAGGCAGAACACTACAGCCACAAACAAGAAAGTACAGATTATCATATAGTCAAATAGCAACACAACACCACTCACCTATACATGGTACACACATTTCTCACAACAGAACTCATAGGCAGAAAGAACCCCGATCATAAACCCAACATAGCAAGTAACTGGCTATCAGGGTACATGCGTCCACCAGGTGCCTAGCAGGCACACATCCGCTGGGCACACGTCCCAAATGTGAGGATAAGTAAACATCTTTGGTACAGTGTTCCTGCCACAAACTCACATCTCACTAAATGTGACGGGTTCTCCTAAAAAAGACACATTACTTTACCCTACTAAGAGGGCAATCCGCGGTGTGCCATGGAAACTTCAGAAACTCCAAATCCCCCCAGACGTGTGCAGCGTTGCCACACTACAGGCAGATCACTGCTATAAAAATGCTGAACAGCAGTAGAAATCATAACACTTCACGAGAATGGCCTGTTTCTTCCAAAGCCTGGAGCAAAGCTCCTGACACTGCAGGTTTTCATGACTGGAAGGTGAGTCAGCAAAGAGTTGAGTTGTCAATGTACAGCATATGTGGTAGAAAGGCTCATGGCGCCCTTTCAGTAACACACACCTCCAGCAATCCACCTCAAGGCAGGCAGGCGGTGGCATCTCAGGAATCCGTGGCTCAAAGTCCAAGCAGCAGATAAGTGACCAAGCTGGGCAGCCATGACTCAGCAAAAAGATAGAGCGCAGAGGCGCTTACAGCACGCGGCCCGAGACCCGGAAGTATTAATGCTACGGGTCCGCTCTTAGGCCACATTAGGAGGCGCCTGTTAATGGCGATGGGCCGGGGGACTCTTGAAATGATGGGGTCAGCGTCGCTGCCAGGGGTCTTTCTCCTGCTTCGAGGGCAAAGTCCCTGGAGGGAATACCCAGCAAAACACGCGCAGATTGGCATAATTGACTTCCGCTTGTTATTGCCCCCAAATGCATAATCGATATCCCCCTCGCCGACCTCCAAAATTACCAGGACCCCGATAATGTCACGTTCGAGGGAGGAAATTAAGACGTATTTTTATCGACCACAGGTAATGAGGGCCTTATTTGTGCGCTCGCTTGCATTTAGATGTGCGTCAGAAACCCATGGAGGCGTCTGGCGTGGCCTTAAGAACCAGAGCATGAGCAGAGCCATTACAGGAATTGGCATTTAAATGAATCATAAAGGTCACGTAAAAATATGTTAACGTTCCTTTAAAATTCAGAAACACGTTTATGCCTTTAACATTTGTGTCTCTATGTGGTTATCTGGTTTACAACGCTGCATCGAGTGACATTTTAGTCGTAACAGTTTCTAAACATTAATATAAAATATTAAATAGTTCCCTCCTTCCCTAGCGCTGAT
Organism: Calotriton arnoldi; assembly: GCA_963921515.1. Taxonomy (NCBI): domain Eukaryota; kingdom Metazoa; phylum Chordata; class Amphibia; order Caudata; family Salamandridae; genus Calotriton; species Calotriton arnoldi. The sequence goes on from CAWUFW010000017.1 coordinate 6,818,339, forward strand.
GACATGTTGTAAGTCAACCAAGAGACAACTCAGTTTGTCATGTTTCAGCATTTATTTCCCAAACTGTTGTTATATATGGAGAACACTGCAGTCAATAAATCTGCACAAACTAAACAGTGTTACTTCCAGCTGCTCCCACGTCTAACAGTGGTTGGAAATGAGGCACACTGAAGGAAATGGATTTGCCTAAGATCACACATTTTGGGCCAGTGGGGAAGCACACTTTTGAACCCAGCTTTCCTGGTTATGCATTGTGCATTTCACCCACTGGGTGAATATTTCCTTGTTTGTCCAGTTTCACATCTCATAATATGTTGTTGTCTTTCGAGAGCTAATTCGTATTGTTTTGATAGAGCTGGCTTGCAGAAGACATGCATCACGTTAAACCAATCTGATAATCTCGAAGAAGTCTTTTTAGACAAACTTAGTATTATTTCCAAGGGACAAAAGACACTTTATATGTAGAACACATTAGGTGATCCAGCCAGTTACATGGATTAAAAATGTGCCGTGTGACCCATTGCAAGATCGACCATTAAGGAGTTAGACAGCTTCCTGATCTCCTTGGTGTAGGCAGGCACAAGAAATGTCTTGTTACTTACCGGTAATCTTCATTACCCCGATTAGGGTCCTCCCCGTCCCAGTCCTTACAACGTGAGGCAGTCCTGCCTCCACCCAGCCAATCACAACGCCAGTATTCAAAAGCTTACATAAGCCCCTCCCACCTACCGCCATGCCTGTTATCAACAAGACTCCGACACAAACACAGCGGGAGGGCGGGAGGGTAGAGGACTGGGACGGGGAGGACCCTAATCGGGGTAATGAAGATTACCGGTAAGTAACAAGACATTACCCCTCATGGGTCCTCCCCGTCCCAGTCCTTACAACGTGAGGAACTCACAAGCAGAGAACCAATAAAAAACGGACTACACCAGGGATCCATGCAAAGGCAAATCCTTAAAGATCAAGGAACAGCAGCACTCAAGACGCCAACAGAAAAACAGCCAGCAGAGGCATGTAAAATAACAAGCCGATAAAGCAGCACAAATACGTGAAGGGACAGCCAGGTGGCCGCCCAACAAACTCCTGGATAGAAACCCCGCCGTCCCAGCCCAGGAAACAGACACAGAACGCACCGAACGACCCAGCACCAGAGACGGGGAAGCCAGATCCAAAGGACCGAAAAGGCAGGCAGACCGCCAAACGCACCCACCGACCAACCGTAGAAACGAAAACCCACATCTCCCGAGTCACACCCCCACAGGAGACAAAAAGGGCAGGAGAAAACTGAAAACTCCAGGGAACGAGAGAGGGAAAACTGGAGAGTCCAGCGAACAACCAAGGAAGGGGGAACAAGGGAACCCCAGCAGGCAAACCAAGAAGAAACACCTCCAGCTGCCAAAGGAAACAGGAAGAAACCACAAGCAGAAAGGCCGGAACAAGCCTCAAAACAAACCGATCCGGCAGGAACATCCAATAGGGAAAAGAAACGAGCAATGCACCCAACACACCCAACCGACGAGCGGAGGTGAGGGCCAGCAAAAAGCCACCGTAGCGGACAACCATAACAAGTCCGCTACCAGCAATGGCTTAAAAAGGGACAACAGCAGACCCCCCCCAAAACAGCAGGCAAAACCGAAGAAGGCACGAGCAAAGGAGAGACCGGCCGACGAAGCCGAAAGCTCTGAAGAAACAGACTCACCAAAGGGGCAAAATCACCAAGGAGGCCCCAGGACCCCGACAAGCACGAACCACCGCCCACTGAGCAGACCAAGCGGAAGGGGCAAGGCTCTGTAAAAAAAAAAAACAGCCCCCAACAGAGAAGCAAGATCCCCCAGCACAGGATCCACCCAATGGGAAGAACACCAAGAGACAAAAGAACCCCAATGACGACCATAGCACCCAAGGGTCGAAGGCCGACGCGACAACCGGATGTCACGAGCCACCACAGAGGAACAGCCCAAAGACGCCAATGACAGCCGCACAAGAGCCAGGCCGTCAGAAGCAAGCGACAAAGACAGGGCAAAAACCAGCTGCAGACCCAAAAGCGGAGCCGGAGTCAAGGGAGGCCGGCCAAACCCGTCCCCCGCCAGCAGCAGCAGGAGCGGAAAACAAAGACAGCGAGGCCAACGATACAGACACCTACACACCTCCCCACATCCCCCGAGTATACGGGAGGAGAAAACAGGAGAGAAGGCACACAGAAAAACCGAAGGCCAAGGAAATGCGCAGGGGCCATGCAAATCCACACCAAATCGAATCAAACAAAGAAAATGCGCCGCCTAAGCGAGCACCAGGTGGCACAAAACAGAGGACGGGAGGTAACGGCCCAAGCCGCGTCCACGAACGAAAACGCAGACGTTCCCGAACAGAAACGCAAAGCCAACAGAGGAGACACCATCCAGAGAGAGCCGTGGGAGCCAGTGCCACCAGAGGCACAAGACAAACCAATGAGCCATAGCTTCGTGGGAACAAAACACGGAAGCCAGCAAGAACAGAGACATGCAACTGGTCCCCCAAGAAGGCCCAAGCAACAATGAGCCACCGGAATGCCAGCACGAATCAACAGACTCGTCGGCCACCAAGGAACCCAACGTGGCCCCCAAGGACAGGCGTCCGAGGACAACAAGAGGAGAGAAGGGAGCTGAAAACGCACCCCATACACCAGGTTGGGAGAGCAAAGCCACCAGGCCAAAACAGGAACCAGAACAGGGAGAGAGGAACCAGAGCCACGGAACCTGCATGGAAAAGGACCCAAGGAGTCAAACAGAAGAAACACCAAGGACAAAAAGGAGCAGGCAAGCCCAAGGAACCACAGCCGTGGAGGCAGCCACCACCCCCGGATCCGCAACCAACCCCGAACCGGGCCAGAAGGGTGACCCAGCAGGACCCATAAAGAGTCAACAGGGAAGAGAACCGAGCCGGAGGGAGAACACAACCCCTGCAAAGTGACAAACAGGCCCGGAGAAACTGAAGGCCCAGAACAGGAACCAGATGAGAAATGGCCAGAACCAATACAAACCCCAGAAACCGGAACAAGGCCAACAACGCCAATATCGCCAGAATAGCCACAAGGAGGGTGGAAGCAGAAACCGGACAAAATCCACATAGGGAAAAAAACCTACAACACCTGGCCATCCCAAGCGGCCTCCCATCCAGGGAAGGACCAGGCCGGACCCTGTACAACTTCTAAGAACAGAAGAACAGGTGCCTGCAGGGTGGAATTGCCATACAGCAAAAACCTGCACAGTAGGAGCCAGCACCGCGGAAAAACCCGGGGAGCAGGAGAGAGGCCGAAAGTCAACACACGAAAACAGGTAAAGGAACCCATCCAAAGACCGCAGGAACCGCGGACCAGCCGGAAGGATGGAACGTGAAAACCAGCCAACTCCCAAATCCAGGGAAGCCAAAAAAACACCCACCAGGAAGAGGGGAACGACAGACCGCAAGGGGAACAACCGCCCAGCGGCACCAACCCGTACAAAACCCCGGGACACAGAACCGTGCTGAAAGGAACCAATGGGCGCCACGGCCAGGATCAGAGAGGAAGAGGAACCCTGGCCCCGCTCCGCCACCGGAACCAGCACAACAGTGCCCAGAGACAAAAACAGGCCAACGCCCAAAGAAGGAGGAAAAACGCAACACGGGCCAAAGGACAAAGGAGCAACCGTGAAAACAGCCCAAAAGGGGGACGGCCCTGGAAAAGAATCCGGCAACCAAGAGCGAAGACCGACAGGACCCACCAGCCGGAAAGCAGACCGGACCAACAAGCCAGGAACAATGGATCCGAGGCCCCAAAACCACAACAGCAACGGAGACAGGGAACCCACTACCAGACGAACACCAGGAGTGGAACAAAGACCCAAAGAAGAAGAGACGCAACCGCAACCACCAGGTCACGGAGACCCCTCCAGGGCACAACAATACCCAAAACCCCGGGCGATCAACACCCAGGGGCAGCCGCAGGCACATCAGAGGCCGGGAACCAAATGGAACACAGCTCCCCCACCCGACCATGAAAGGGCCGAGAGGAAGACAGGGCACCACCACACAGACTGTCAGTAGAGGGAGCCAAAAAGCCAAGGAGCCACAGAAAAACAGACAATGGACCAAGGCGCCAGTGCCACGACAGCCGAGGAGAAGACGCAACCCACCGAGTCAAGACAGGAAGGAGCGACCCCCAGAACCCGTAAACAGCCAAACAACTCCACACAACCCATGAGAACGACCAGCGAAGCACAGGCCGAACAAGAGCCAGTATGCACCCCCAAAAGGAGAAGCAGTATATGTGCAGGAAAGTCTGAGACAAAGTCCGCCAGGCGAAAACCGCTAACCCAGAAAACGCGGAATACCCTGCGCAACTGCCGTAAGCCATGCATAAGTCAGGATATCCAACAGGACATCGGCCAGGGATGTACCATCCCAAAAGGGGAATCGACCAAGTCCCCAACATCATCCTCAGGACAACGCACCGCAGGCTCCGGCAGCGCAGACTGGACAGCCGAAATGAGCAACTGCGTAAAAGCACAGAATGAAACATCACCACCTCAGGGCAATATGACAGCATGGGCAGGGTTCGAACCCCGTAACAGCATACAGCGCAGCCCCAGAATCCGCAAAAACATCATCCACCAGCAGAACCAGGAAATTATGCCGCATGGAAAATAGCCCAAGCAGGCACAGGTGAAGAAGCCCCTTCACACATGGTGAGCGAACCCGAGCAAACCAAACAGGAACTCACCACACAACAAAGGAAGAGCCCAGCAACCTCCAAGTAACACTGCCCCCAATCACCAAATCACGCAACGTGAGACCGGTGAAATGAAAGATAAAAAGGGGCAGCCCTGTAGTCTCCACCCACAGCCGCAGGTCAAAAGACCAAGGCCGAGGGGGCCGGACGCTGCACTAGAGCCACAGCGCCGGAACGACCCGGGGCCAGGACACCACGAAAACTCCCCGCCCCAGCCCAGCACATGAACGGGGAGCGTCCCTGACCCCAGAACAGGAGCGCGGCCGACCGGGGACCGGAGCGGCCGCGCCAAGAGAAAATCACACAGCAAACAATGCAGAAGTATAAAACTGCAAATGAAATACCCACGTGAAAAACATACAGTAAAAATGCAGAAGCATAAAACTGCAATTGAAACACTCACGGCACCGTCCCGAAGAAAATCCGAAACAGAAACAGGAACCGGGAGCACCAGCGTTCCGACCGCCGTCGGAGCAGAAAAAAACAGGCATGGCGGTAGGTGGGAGGGGCTTATGTAAGCTTTTGAATACTGGCGTTGTGATTGGCTGGGTGGAGGCAGGACTGCCTCACGTTGTAAGGACTGGGACGGGGAGGACCCATGAGGGGGTAATAGACTCCGGCTGGAGGTAATGATCATGTATAGGGAAGAGGGGGGCCCAGGACTGCCAGACCTGGAGCTATTTTACATGGGGGCGATTGGAAAAGTCTTCTCAGGCGGTCAATGGGAGAGGAAGCTAGCTGTAGGGAGGAAATTTGTCTGAAGGGTATTCACATGTCGTGCAACAAGTGTCATCAGCATGGGAGGCTGCTGTTGAGAGGTTCATCTAATCAGTGCTTAATTTGTAAAAAAAAAAAAAAAAGTGCTGGGGCCCTCGTCAGGAGGCCACTGCAGTTTCCACCATACATTGCCACTGCACTTACACAACTACTACACATCACACGGAAGTGTGACAATTTAGACTGTTTGAGGCTGCCAAAGTTTTAAGAATGGCTTGGGTGGCAGGTATTAGTTGTTTTTAATGTATATTGAATTAACAAACAACTGGTTTTCTGCTAATCTTTAACCCCTTGACCGCGAACGGAATTCCGCTCGTGTGCTGGACATTCCGATCGCGGGTGGGGTCGTGACGAGCTCAGCTCGTCATGCGCACAGCGCTATCGCGCAGCATGACGAGCTGAGCTCGTCATGAGCACCGAAGGGGTTAAAATCACACAAACTGCGCCACCATGTGGCACTTGTCATAAGTGCAGGTTCAGGCAATTAAGTGCTGGAGCGGACAATTAAGTGCTGCTGCCGAGCACTGTAAACCACTGGCTCAAATTAAGCACTGCATCGGATGCTCCCATTCTTTAGGTCCTAACAAATCTGGTGGCTGCAGCCATTACGCCAAATAAGCCAGGACATATCTTTGGCCCAATGGAGGGAGGAAAGGTGCCAGACCTGGGGATTTGTATCCGGGGAAGACATTCAATACATTGAAGGTGGTACAGGAGGTGGGTGGGGAGGTAACATGTCAGTTTCCGTAGACACATGCAAGCATGGTGAAATATACGTGCAAACATCATCATGCATGCGCACACATACATCATCACACATGCACACAAAATGATGTGGCCCCCCCAACAGCATAATGACACGTATGCGTACATACACACATTGGCATCACATCTTTTTTTTTTGGTTGATGCTGCGCTTGGGCAAAAAGCATTGGCAAAGCCAATAGGTGAAAAAGGCAAGATCTATTGGCTTTGCCTGTGCTTGTTTTTTTTAATAGCACTTGCTACCTGTATTGAGCCTCTTTATAAGGTAACCCAATATTTTCATATAATGAATACAAGACATGAGTAAATTGCAGGACCTTTTCTTTGGAGTGTGTGGCAGTAGGTCGAAACTTGGCTTTCTATATGGTGGATACTGATATTAGTGAAAAAGAAATGTATGTCCCTTAGGAAGAAAGATTAACTCAGTCAACTCTTCAGTTGCATCCAAACGACCCTGAACAACAGGGAATGCACATATATTCAAAACACTCAACTGAAACACCACCAAGCCCAAGAATGTAGTGGCAGAGTCTTTATTAATAAAATCTTAAGAACCAATTCCTGTTATAGGTACCACAATATTCATTTAAAAACTTGAATTGTCTGACAATCCTAACAAAGCAAAGTCTCTAATACACATTAAAAACATTTCATATTGTACACAATATGTCCAAAATACATTTGAGACCTACTTAATCCTTGTATTGTGACACATATACATTCAAATATAACAAAGTTATCAATTAAAATCAAACATTTGAAACAAAAATATGCAATAATAAATCAAGAAAATACTTTTCAGTGAAAGAATTGTAAAAACCTAGTAGGGAGACCATATTGCACAGTGTGAAGGGATACTGTTACAAAGCCTGATCCAACTTATTGCGTAGAACTCATATCTTTGTTGCTGTCCATCATTGTTTTTGCAACCTCCTTTCTCGTAGTTGGATTCAGTAATAAACACAGCGTCGACGCGTTTCGGTGGTCTTGGCACTATAAGCCCCACCTTCCTCAGGACCAAAAAGATTTATAAGGGTTAAAAACCTCCCTTTTAGAGAGACTAGCAATGGATAAATCTAGAAAAAGAAAAAGAAGGAAGAGATATAAAGACATGTTCCCAGTTGTGTGGCCCATAACAAAAACTAGCCCCCTTGAAAGAATTTTAAGGCCAGCCCATGTACAAGCTACAACCTGATAGACATGAATACCCCACCCAGGGATACCACGGATACTGATATTAGCCATTGGTGTTTCAGGGTTTAAGACAATTCCATAACTCCTCCCTTAAATCAGGCCAGCATATAAGGTATAGCTCAGCCAGATATCAGGCTTGTTGAGTGTGATCACTGTGTTATCCTGTACTTGAGTTCCAGTCCCTTCACCACCTCCTGGAGTAAGTGCTTGACTTCTCGACATTGCCACTTTGGAGAGACAGGTTCACAAAATGAAAAACTGTTATCCAAATAGAAGGAAATTAATCGCTAAAAAGGTGTTTAGTCCCCCCCCCCCTCCCTCCTTCTTCCCTCAACACGTCTCCTGATGTCTCCATGCACGTGCAGTGTCTTGCAAAGTAATTATGGAGAGCTTGCCATCCTAACATTTTTTGCAGGAAAATTGTGCATTTGCTCTCAGGGCTGTTTGTCAGTCTGGGTAGTTAATAATTAAAGCTTCCAGTTTTCTGTTTTTATTGATTTTTACAGATAAATACAGACAGAAAACAATGTGTTTCCTTACTGTATTTATTTTTAAAAGTGGAAAAATACAGAAAATGGTGCTTTTTGTAAATGACAGTCATGAATCCCAGGCCAGCAGATGACAGCTTGGGGAGTTACAAAACAGGACGAGATTTCCCAAAATACAGGCATATTTTAACATATATTTGTATACAATGCTAAAATGTTATTGTGGTTGTAGTGTTTTGCTATATTTGGCTGCTTAATCTGCTAAAACGCGACAGGCATCAAAGTATGAGTGCATGTTCATCAGTTAAATAAGTGTGGAAGTTTAACATTTTACCAATCCATTTATTCTCAAAACACAAAATAAATATGGCTAAATACCAAAAAGACGGCCACAAAATAAATATGAATAAATACATACGGAAATATTACAAAATAAATAAAAAAGGGAACCCTATTAATAATCCCACCTTTAAAAGCCGCCTCCAGGGCTCAGACTACCGGGGGATTCCCTGTGTCCTCTGTGGCCAGTCCAGCCCAGGAAAGGGTGCAGGGACAGAGTTTGGGGAATACACCAAATGAGCAGGGGTATTTGAGAAGGCGGAAGAGAAGCCACGGATTCCCAGGGGTGGCAGGTGAAAGGCAAGAAACAGTCAGGGGAGTACCGAATTGCTGGAGAGAAAGGGGAGTGGGAAGCAGGTGAGAGGGCAGTGGAAGATAAGGATGGGATAAAGAGGAAGACGTAGGGGGGCACAAAGTGATGGAAGGGGTACCAGAAAGGATACATAAGAACATGATGGAGGGGAGGGTATACACTGAGCAATGGCGTGGAATGAGTGAAGGCGAGAGAAAATGTAGGGGCAAAAGGAAGAGCCGTAAATATGAATAAGAAATAGGTTGGAGCCACGGGGGAAAATGTGAAGGAATGAAGGGGGAAGAAAGGGTGGGAGAGGGCTGTAGTTATTCTGGGGGGAGAAAGAGTGCTAGGGCGTGAGGGGGGGCACAGGGCCGGGGGCTTCAGTTTCGGAAAGGACTGGGAGGGGGAGCGCTGGGTGTAGGACCACATAGGAGAGAAGAAGAGGGGAAAACGCGAGAAGGAGGGCGCGGAGGCGGGAACTGGACTGGAGAAGGAGGTTGACAAGAGGAGAGTAGGCAGGGATGGAGTGAGGTGAAAAGGAGGAGGGAGACGCGAGTGGGAGAGGGTGATAGGAGGAGGGAAGAGAACAGGAGAGAGGTGGGGAGCAAGGAACACCGCGCGCGCGGCGGGGGCAGGAGGAGAGAGGGAGGCCCGAAAGGCAGGGGGTGGGTAGGAGGAGGGCCCTGGAGGGGGTGGAGCTGAAGGGGGGGAGGGCACACAGAAGGCGTGTGGGAAATGATGCTACTACGCACTTTGAAATATCCTGCAGCTCCCACGCCACAGCCTGCACCTTCACCATCCGCCCCCCGGGACCCCCCTGGGAGGGGGCGGCCGGCCCCCCTGCCAAGCATGCCCCCGTGCACTGGTACCGTGCCCCTGGGCTGCAGCATGGGGAGGCAGTGCCACCCTTGGACCAGAGAGGGGGCGCCTCTCCCCGAAAATAGCAGGGGCTGGTCCCAGGCTCGGCGATGCAGAACACGCGGGGGTGCAGAGATGAAAACCAGGACAAGAGGGTGGGGTGGGGGGGCTCAACCTGGGGGCACCCCCTCTCAGGGCGCTCCACCAGGACAAGGTAGGGGCATGATTTTTACTAAAATAACTTTGTTGCGTAACAAGTTGATATTTGACTTTATAAAATTGCTTTCAGGCTGGGGGCAGCTTGGGGGATTATTTTCTTGAATTTATGAATGACGTGAAGTTGTCAGGGGGTATTGCCAGGGGGAAGAGGCCTCAAAATATCTGTGCATGTTTCTATTTTTTTCTCGGAGAAGCCTACGTAGTGTGCAATGCTATGTAAAAGAAAATACAATTGTGTGGAAATGTGCATCTGAATATGTGTTTTTCTGTATTTATAAAGTCACTCTAGTTATATGTACATTAGCAGCATATATATATATATATATATATATATATATATATATATATATTACGTAAGCAGTTGACAGGTTTCTTTCGCAACCACTTCCCTCGAGGCTACGTTTAAATCAAAACACCTACTGATGGTGTAAAAGAAAAAAAAAAAACAACAGATAACAGTCACAATCAGCAGACCCCCAAAAGGATTAAAACCAAGAGTTGATGAAAGTGGCACAGGGACCACGCCCCCTCCTAGGGTTTAAAGTAGCTTGTCTGGGGCGGGTAGGGTGTCGCTATTAATTTGTCATATGAGTGGTATTTGCAGTTTCTTCCCTTGGAGAAAAAAGAGAGAAACGTGGCGCGTCTTTTTCATCTGCGTCAGTTTCCATTTTCTTTTAATTCGGGAGGTTGAGAGGTACGCAGTGAGTCGCCCCGACCAAACCATACAGTCATTTTTAGCTGGGAGGGTATTACAGTAAGTCGGGGGGGGAAAGTGTTTTACAAGTGCTTTGAAAGTTTTGTAAATGAGTGGTGTTCACACCTGGAGCCCTCGTGCAATAGAGCGCCTCTGCCCCTCGCGGCGGATGGTAAACCCTGTGAGCAGGTACTGGAGTCCTCGTGCGTCCACGGACACCTTCCTACGTCATGTCCCGACAGCCGCCTGCTTCTGATGTCTCGGGTAGTTTTAGGTTGTCCAGTAGACTGGTAGTGCCATCTTCGCCACACTCGAGTCTTGTGTGGGCAGTGATGGCGTCATGTCGTGTCGGAAGTGATTTCTGTAGATTGATTTGCACCGATATTGATTGATCTCTTTTTGTCAACTCTGATATGGATGTGCCATTTTGTGACGCTAGTGAGTTCCTTACGATATCTTTTGTTGACGGCGTTTTTTTCCTCAGCAGCCATTCCACGTCATCTTCTGCATCCTGAGCCCTTCTCGGCTATCTCTGGGCTTTGTTGTATAATTCCAGGTCCCTCTACACCACGTGTCATCACTAATCTGTGTGGTCTTGTCACCAACAGGTTAACATTGTCAGATTCTGTTCAGCTACCTTGCCATCTCGCGCCCTCATAACTTCCATGTGTTGACACCCATTTTACCTTGTATCGCATGGGTTTGTATCCCTGTATCACCTAGTGCTTCCGGCAATCTCTAGGCCATCTTGATGCAGCCGCGAGACCCCTATGTGGCATACATACATTGCTATGAGGCCGTCATGTGTCACCGAGGTCCCTACTTCCTTCTGTGGAGTTCTGTAGTGGCGGGATGCTGGTCAGCCAGGGAATTATCCCGGGGATTTAGAGATGTTAGGTGTGACCCAACTGCCCAAGTGATCTTCTTTGAGGAAGAAGAGAAGCAGTCAGCGCTCCCGGCCCAGACTTGGAAGGGGTAGATGCTGAGATGCTGTCTCTGATGGGTGGTGTAGATGTCAGAGAGACCCAACCGTAAGGCAGACTTGCCACCATTTGGCCGCCATCGCACCCTTTTACTTTTTGGTCTCGCTCTAAGAACCAGGGTTGGTCAATATTTATATATTTATCTATTTATTTTTCTTGAACAAAGAGGTCCTGTGTACACCTGCCAGTGGTGCTTGAGCTTACCAGCACATTTCACATCAAGCACTTCAAAATTCCCAGGCACAGGGAAATAGAAATTTGCCAAAGAGAACACAATTTGGTGAAATGGAGAAAGTAGGAATTGATTTTATGTCTTCGGGTTACGCACCCAGCAATTTAACCACTAGACCTAATCCTCAGCATCCCGCTCCTGTGGTTATGAATGATATTTTATGATGATATAAGGGGTGTATCGTGTCCCAGGAAGGGTGTGAGCCTTCTGCGGCTATGTCTGTAGATGTTCTACAAGATGGATTCCTTAAGAGTAGAAGGAATTCATTGGAGACCTCCATTCCTTCCAAACTTTTTTTTTGTTTAACTCTGGGGAGCTTTTAGGTTCGCCAGAGGACCTGAGCCACAGCCAATCTAGTTCCTTCAAATTCCCCTGACAGTTTTATGATATAGGACGATTGGGGTTATTGGTGTCTCTGAAGTTTTTCGTTGAAGAATATACTATTTAGCTGTACAGTTGCACTATACCGGTGCAAAGTTTAGCCAGCCTGGCTCCAAGGTGCATGGTGTCGTTCATGTCTGTCCCTGTCAGCTAGGGACTGGAAAATTCATGGTTGCTTCTGCTTTCAAACCGTTCTTAATTTTTTTATTATTTGTTTTTATTGGTCTGCGCATCACCTTCAACATTGTAAAGGCATTCTACTCTTACCTTGGATTGGATATCTTTTAAATGAGCCCTTCTGTTAGCCACTTTGCTTATATAATTAAAATTAATTTATTAAACAAAAGTTCACAAACTATTTATAATCTAGTGTCGATCGGAGCTCAGCTGTGGCATAATTATTTTTTTTATAAGCACTATATTAAGTGACTGCAGATCTTAATAGAGGAATCACACCTTTAAGAATTCGGGTACAGTTGGCAAAATTAGGTATATTTTTCAAAATATAAAGTGTGTGTGCGGGGTCTTTGACAGGTGTGTTTCTAAGATGGCAGAAGTTTTGTGATGCCTCAGTCAGGCGGGACCGCAGTGCTTAGGGCCAAGTCCTTGTCTCCTACTGACTTTATTTGTATGCCCCATGGCCTAATACTTTCATTAGAAACAGCTGTGATGACAGCGCTTGTCGCCTTCATCTTGGCGAAACTCCTGGCGTAAGGCGGGTCTTCCTGATGCAGTTCATGGTTTATTCGTGCAAATTCTAAATGCAGAGCCAATGAGTCATCTCTCCCATCGGCCCACCATGAGCCATCTCTCCCATCGGCCCACCATGAGCATGATGTCTTCTGTGTTTTGCATGATGCAGTTGAGAATAGCTCCGCCAGTGCATTCCTGCACTCCAGTGTGTCATATCAGGAAGTCCTGCCCTCAAACAGGAAGTTACACCTTTTCAAGATGACAGTAAGCTCTGTAACTGCAGCATTTTAACAGGGAGGTATTTTCCTCCTGTTGCAGAAAGAAAAGTCCAATTGATGGTAATAACCTCTATAATTTGGTGCTGTAGGTAGTTTTAAATCCAGCTGTGTGAGTCAGACGTAGGAGGTAGAAGTATATGAAGAGGTTACTGGCAGGGGGTGAGTTTATAATACATAAACTGAGGTGCACCAACACTTTTTAAGGTGCTCTTGGCTCACTATTTTCTGTAGATACCAAGATGGAATCCTGAGAACACGGGAGGCACTCACTCTGTTGCTGAATAGTTGATCAGGGTGCTTTAGATCGTTATGTTTCTAGTTTTTATTCCATTTATATTCTGGCTGTGATTTTCTCACATTCGTGGGAGATGTGGGACTTTTAATCCCCTTAAAGGATCAATGACATTTTTCCAAGTGTACAGCAGTTTCAGAGTTGTCGCAGAAAGTGCTCCAGGATCTCTGGCTGGAATCGCCTTCCTGGCCTTTAAATTTAAGACCCCTTTCCCACTAATCCTTTTTGGTGAAATGTTCTTTTCTCTCTTGCTGTTTGTTATATGAAAGAATCTGACACACAAGGGCCTCAGAGATGCAGGGACGCTGACTATTTGATGTTAAATAGATGTTTCCAGACATTTTTAAGACCAGAGTAATTCCTGGTGGTTCTACATGAGAGCCATATATTAACAGCGATGCTAGCCCACATGCTCAGATATTATCTTTACTGAGAGAATTACCCAGCATCTTCATGAATTGGTTAACACATGAGGTATCTTTCTTTCGGCCTAGACATGCTTTAGGCAGGGAATAGCAACACTGTACAAAGTAGCACCATTAGTTTTGTTGGCAAATTACAATCTCCTTTTGGGCGTTTTCCCGCTGCGTTGTGGATTTACTGACTTCTTTTTTTCTCCCCCATTCCCTCCAATATGGCGGAGAGGAAGAATGCTATTGGCCAAGATGGCAAGTCCTTCCTGGTTGACTGGCATTCCTGGTGCATTGTAGGAGAACCCTTTTGGCCTAGCTACTTGGGCGGGCACTATAGTCAAAAGCCTAGCGAGGCGGCAGGGGAGTGAGCCAAGATTGTGTCATTGCACTGATCCTCTTTGTGATTTATGCAGGTGACCTATCAGTCTAAGTTGGTTCCTCGCTTCTGAAGTTGCGCTGACCTCGAACCTATGATTTTGGCTCTTCAAGGAAGTCTGTACCGACTATAAACACATAATCTCAGGAGAATTACCTTTCTGTAAATCACATGAAGGCCAGGCTGCTTTTGGCGTTTGGGTAGCCAAAAACTAGTTGTAGTAGTCAGCCACTGCTATTTTTATTTTACATTTTATATAGTGTCACTCTACCTGTTAAATGGGGTTAATGCACTTTACAATGAACAAGCAACAATTTTATTTATATTTATTCATAAAGGAATAAAATAAGGGAAGGGAGAATGAATTAAACGATCATCAACTACATGATTTGAGTGCAACATCTTCGTCCAAAAAGGTAGGAATGGCTAATGAGACGGCAGGAAGGGGACACTTGCTTGACGAGAGAAAAGAGGGGGGGGGGAGATGCAATAAAAGTAGGAGTGAAAAGCGGAGAAATATATACATAAAGGTTTAAAAAAAAACAAATTTAAAACATTTTCTTCTGAAGATCTTGGTATCTGAGGTCTTCAAGTCAACAATTCCAAAGTGAAAGGGCAGGTCCTATAAACGACAGTGACGTACATAGTCACAAACTGAATTTCTTTGCTTCACATCTGAAATTGTCTTTACTCTTGATGGTTAAGGATGCTACAAGATAGGAGTGTTGTTGGTGATAAAGAACTTTGAAAGTGATCCAGGCCAGTTGCATTCTAGCCTAGATCTTTTACACCAGGATTCATGCGATCAAACATTCATTCCTGGCAGAAGTCCTGCGACAGAATGCATCATGGTTTTTGACAAGTGACGATGGTTTTTGAGAGCCCTATCAGGGTGGCGGCCCCATAGTCAATGTTGTAAATAACTAAGGGTTGTAAAACTGAGCGTAAGTAGCTTCTTTTTTGTATCATCTGCCTTGTTGTTTTTTTTACTGATTGAAATGATGCTCTGGTACTTTTCAGTGAATGTTCAATATGTTCACATATACACAAGTAAAGATAATCAAAAATCTAAGGACTTTGGCTACAGAGATGAGATTGGGGGTAGAAGAGTTCTGAGAGCCATGAACGGTTGAGTTGCGTTTGTGCTATCTTGATGGAATAAATTCATTGTTTCCTGAGTAAAGTCTTAGAAAGTTTACGGACATCCAATTGTGAAGGTGTAATAGACCCAAGAACATGGATGTACATGTACTTTATCTTTACAGTACTTGTACGAGCAGGCCACTCTAGAAGTAGTCATGAGTGAACTCCCTGGCTACTTAGCTGTAAGGGATTATACCTAGTCTGAATTAATGATTACCCAGGATGGAATCCTTGTCATATGATGGACTTGAACATGGTTATACAAGTTCAATAATTTGCCTTTGAATTTACCTAACTGGGCCATGTCTATTCTGTTTTGCATTTTATTGTGTTTATGGCTAGTGCTCCTGGCTTTGTGGCATCTTTTAAAAAATATATTTCTGTACTTATCTATATTCATTTTGTTATTATTGCTAGTTATACAAATGTATTTTTGTGGGTGAAAAATTAATTTGCATCTAGCAAATTTTGACATTTAACTGATACACGTACACTCACATTGCTACCTTAAGGGTTTGTACCTGATAACATTGCCATTTTGGTACTAACACGTGTGTATGTGCAGGTATTTAAGCTTCGAAGTCTCAACCTTTATTCTCTCCAATATAAATATTCAAAATATGGTCGAAGGAGTCCTGGGTAGCAGAATAACAGACACTAAAATGAAGACCTCATTTCTGCATTGGTCTATTTTTTTTTTTCCCCCCAAATAATACAGATTGGGAAATAGGCGGTTTCCTATCTGCATTCTTGGATAAACATCGGGGGAGGGGAACGGAAAATTAGCCGTAATTGTAAATTATTTTAATACATGCTGTGCAAATGAGTGAACTGTGTTTTGCACTCTGCTCTTTTTAACTATTATAACTCATTAAATGAAATGTGGAAGTTAGATATCTTAAATTTGTTGTATATTTTGTTGTACCCTGCCAAGAGTTGGCAAGGAGTCTACCTAATGTTCTGGCTCCCAGGCTCCAACAAGTGCATCTGTGAATAGCAAATTGCACCGGGCAGCAAATAATTGTCCTCATTTATTGATGATAAAACTCTGCTTTTGTGGAATCTTAAGAGAAGCAGGTAACCGCCCATAATATGTTTTTCTTGACTGACCCAATTCAAAAAACTTGAGCGAAACTGCAAAAAGGAATACATTTAATTTCACTAAAATTTGCTTTTGGGAATCTTTCAGAAAATTCACAAATCTAATTGGTTTTATTGATAAATATATAAGGGGCACATTTTGCAAATATTTGACATGCAAAGTATGATTTACTTCAGACAAAGTTCAAACTGGACATACGAGTCCTACACGCTCCACATTTTACATCCCCGTGCAATTTAAAAAAATAAAAATAAAAGACGAATGGTACTTTTTGTAGTAAAATATTTGAAATCAGTTAGCTTAAAAACGATATGATTTACCAGTATTTTCAAAAGTAAAATAATGAAAATCCTATGTCCGGAGAAAGAGCCCGTTTTAAATATTGTGCTGGATTTACTGCCCCTTCACTGTTTCCATACCACTTAATAGTTCATGAAAATGTGTGTAAAAACAGAATGTCATCCGAATGGGCAACGTATGCCAGGGTGCTGCCCTCCTATGCCAGGGCAAGCTTAAAAATGGGAGTGTTGCTCAGATACTCCGAGGGCCTAACAATTCTGTTTTGGTGTTCTTTTAAAATATTCTGATGCCTTGTGTTGGTCTGCCAGTGGAGTGGTGTTATATGGGTCCCAGATCCGCCCACTGTGCCAGCTTTGTGGTGGGCACTGACGGTGGCATGGTGCAGGGCTGCTCGTTGTCGTAGGGCCTGCTCCTCTCCGAGGTGTTGAGGAGGAGGCCATGCCGGTCAGGGTGTTATGGCTGCTTTAGGTTGCTTTTTATCTTACAGGGACTCTGCCGAGAATGTAAACCAGGCAGTTCCCTCATTGCCCCTGTGTTTGAAGCATACAGAGCCGTGACGTCTTCCCTCCCTGGGCTTGTTTGTAAGTCTTGCAAAGCCTTGGTAGTTTACAGATTGCACCTATATGTAAAGTGTACTCTGATTTAGGCAGGGGCACTGGATTTTTGCAATTGTGTGGCTGCTGTTTTTTTGCATAATTGGAACTTTGCCACATAATCCATCATCTACTCCCAAATCTGCAGATTATAACAAAAAAAATTGTTTCTAGTTTAAATGGTTCAAAAGTTACTAAAATGCAGCGACACGTTTTTCGGTGCATTGGGAGGCCCTTTGCAAAAGTTGTCTGGTTACCTTTGTGTTGCTTTTTTGCTATCTTTGGGTGTTAAACTGGTACTAATGAGGTGCAACCAATCCCCAAACAGTGTTAACAAGTGTAAAAATGACAAAATAATGAAGTAATACGATCACAAAGGTTGCCGCACTAGACCACATAATTTGCCTTTTATTGTCGCATAATTTGGCCCTCCCCTGCCGCATAACTCCAGTGGCCCTGGATATAGGTTTTACCACAGTACCTGTTAATGTGAAGCATACGTTACCATGATAGCTTCCCCATTGCCACTGTATGCAAAGCACAATTACCATATCTGTTTCCACATTACAAACACTGTCGTCATTCCTGGGTTTTTCCCCTACAGGTCAGTGCTATTGGATGTGTTGGTCCGTTTACTTTTTTATTTTTTATTTTTTTATTTATTTTATTTTAAAAGTTTTATATAGCGCTGGCTAGACCCAGAGGTATCAGAGCGCTTTACATGAGAAGATAATATAAAGCAAACATGGCATACAAGTAGATAAAAAGATAATGAAACAACGTATGAAATATACAAAATAAATATACAGGTGCAAGAGCTATACACTTCAAGTAACTAGGTATATGATGTTCGCGAAATGGACAGATAATACTGGACAAAATGTAACATGGTGATTGGAGATCAGGTGCAGGTCACAGGTTAGGACCCCCAATAATAATTGGGCCAAACATGGCGTATAAGTAGATAAAAGATAATGACAACAACATGTGAAATATACAAATCAAATGGATAAACAAATCAAACCAATAGATAAACGAATCAAATAGATAAACAGGGGCAGGAGCTATACATATCAAGTAATTAGGCCGATGATGTTCATGAAATGGACAAGTATTACTGGACTAATATAACATGGTGAAATTGGAGATCGAGTGCAGGTCACAGGTTAGGATCCCCAATAATAATTGAGGAGGTGGATTTTGAGGTCTTTTTTGAAGCTGAAATAGGAGGGGTTGCAGCGCAGGTTTTTTGGGAGGGCATTCCAGATGATAGGGGCATTACCAGAGAAGGAGCGTGATTGTGTGGCTTTCTTTTTATGCAGTGGTGGTATAAGGAGGAGGGAGTTGGTGCTTCTCAGGGGTCGTGTGGTGCCCGCAATGAGGAGTTTATTGGAGAGGTACTGCGGAGTGTTTTGGTGGAGGACTTTATGAGTGATGCAGGCAGATCTGCCTTCAATAGGGAGCCATTTAAGAGATTTGAGAGCCGGGGATATGTGATCGAAGCGTTTGCAGTCTGTAATGAGCCTGGCTGCAAGGTTGAGCACTGCTTTGATTGGAGCAAGGTGGACCTTGGGGATTCCGTTGAGGATGGCGTTACCATAATCAATACGTGAAAGAACAAGTGACTGAACTACAAGTTTAAAATCATCGGTGGGTATAAAGGGTTTGATTTTCTTGAGGTGACGGAGAGGGAAGAGGGCTCCTTTAGCAGAGTTTTTGATGTGGACGTTAAGGGTCAGGGTGTTGTCGATAGAAATACCAAGAGATTTGACGGAGTTGGACAGGGTGAGTGAGCAGTTGAGTGCGTTAAGGTCAGAGATCCATGATTGAACGGGGAGAGGGTTGTTTTTAGGGGAGAAGAGAATGATTTCAGTTTTATTAGGGTTAAGTTTGAGATGATTGGAGTGGAACCAGGTTTGGATCTTGGTGAGGGTGTTGTTCAGGTGTAAGATGTCTGCATGAGTTTTAATCTTGTAATAGATTTGGGTGTCATCGGCGTAGAGTTGGTAGTTGATGCCTGCTTGTTTAAGAATGAGGGTGAGGGGTTCCATAAAGAGGTTAAAGAGGGAGGGAGAGAGAATAGACCCTTGGGGGACTCCAAGGGAGACAGGAGTGGGTTTAGAAAGACAGTTTTGAATTTTGATTTGCTGAGTTCGGTGTTGTAGGTAGGAGACAAACCATTTGTAGGCAGTATCATTGAGGCCGAAACGGGTCCTAAGCACATTAAGTAGGGCTGAATGGTTGACTGTATCGAACGCTGCGGAGAGATCAAGGAGGCTAAGAAGGCAGGTCTCGCCATTATCAAGTGAGTGGTGGATGTCATCGACGACATTGAGCATTGCCGTTTCGGTGCTGAAGCCTTTCCTGAAGCCTGATTGAAAGGGATCAAGTAGGTTGAAGTTTTCGATGTGTTTGTCTAGTTGTAGTAGGACACATTTTTCAAGGACCTTTGAGAGAAGGGGGAGGTTAGTGATGGGGCGGAGATTGTTTAGGTCATTGGGGTCAGCATTGGGGTTTTTGATTATGGGAGAGATTTGTCCAAGTTGAAGGGAGGTGGGGACACAGCCAGTGGAGAGAGAGGTGTTGATGATTGTGGTCCAGTATGGGGTGATGATGTGCTTAAGGGCAGGGACAAGGTTAGAGGGTAAGGGGTCTTTTGTGTGGGAGGACGGTTTAAGATTACCAATTATTTTAAGGACTTCTAGCTCAGTCACGGGGAGGAAGTTGAGCAAGGAGGCATTGTTCTTTAATTGTGAGTTAGGGTAGTTGGTTTCCGGAGAGGTAGCAGGGTCAGCTGGTCGAGGGGATGTGGAGTAGGCATTTGAGGTGAGGACGGGTTTGCATTGGGAGTTGGAGGGGAGCTGTGTGGAACGGAAGGATTGATCAATTTTGTCTATTTTTTCCGAGAAGAAGTGGGAAATTTCTTCACATCTGGCTGAGGAGGCGATCAGATTTGGAGGTGCAGGGGAAGTTTGGTTACAAATGATTTTGAAGAGTTCCCTAGGTCTGTTTTTGGCACGATCAAGTTGAGTGCGGAAGAAGGATGCCTTTTCCTTGAAGATGTGTTTTTTGTACGTGGATCTAGCGTGTCTGAGGAGTGCAAGATGGGAGGTAGAGGGATGGTGTCTCCAGGTTCTTTCCGACAGTCTGAGTGACCGTCTTTCGTTGTTAAGCTCGGTATTAAACCAAGAGTTGGAGGGGCTGATTCTTTGGTTTTTGAGTTTCGGCGGGGCTAATTGGTCAAGAATACCAGTGACAGTATTGTTAAAGTGTACAGTGAGCTCATTAGCATTTTGTGAGGGGGTAATGAGAAGAAGTTGAGCTTGGAGTTTAGACTCAAGAACACCCGGGGGGATATGTTTTAGATTTCTGGTCAGTTTCTTAGGTCTGTTAATTTTGGAGGTGGGGAGATTTGCATTGGTAGCAATGGTGAACAGTATAAGGTGATGGTCAGACCAGTCAATGGGGACGATCTTGGTCACGGAGACCAGATCTTCGTTGGAAAGAATGGCGTCAAGGATGGCTCCTTTGGTGTGTGTCGGAGACAGGCATAGTTGTTTGAGTTCATTGATCTCAAGTAGATTAGTCAGGAGGGAGATAGTGGGATCATCGGTATCGTTCCAATGGAGGTTAAGATCCCCAAGAAAGAGATTTTTTGAGTTGGATAATGAGGATTGTGTCAGGAGCTCGGATAAGTCCTCGATGAAGGGCTGGGGGGGGCCCGGAGGGCGATAGATGTTGTGTAGACGAATTGGGTGGGAATTTTGGGTTGTCAGTTCAGCTTCCAGGTATTCGCAGGAGGAGTAGCCAGAATTATTGACAAGGGATAGCTAAAGTTCATTTTTAAAGATAATGGCTAGACCACCCCAACTCTGTCAGGTCTATCTTTTCTAAGAATAGAGTATCCCGGGGGGAGAGTAGGTCAAGTATGCTCGTTGAGTGGTCTTTGAGCCAGGTTTCTGTGAGGAATGCAATGTCAATGGATTCACTCAGGATAGTTTCCGAAATTTCCGTGGCATGTTGGACTGCGGAGCGACAGTTGACCAGCATACATGTAAGTGGTGTGGGGTTGCATATGGTGGGTGGGCAAGTGTGGATCGACGTGAGTTGGGGCGGTGGTCTGGGGGAAGCGGGGGAGGAGGGGATTCTATTAGTCCCTAAGATAACAGGGATGTGGGAGTAGGGGAGTGGAGAATTGGTGGTTGGTAAGCTAGGAAGGTAAGAGTTGCATAGGTCGGAGAGGTCAGACGGGGAGAGATGGTTCGAGGTGCGGTGAGGTCTATGTATACGGCAGCGGAGAGGAGTCGATCTCCAATGATTGTGTTTGGTGTTAGGGATTTTCGGGGGAATTTTGGGGGGATTTTTGGGCGGGGCTGGGTGGGGATTTTATGGTGAGGGAGGGTTCTGGAGCTGTGGAAGATAGTCTTTCCTGAATTGAGAGAGTTTAGTAATCAAATTAGATAGGTCAAGTTCGATGTTGTGTAGGCTCTGGGCAATTAAGGTGAGGGGAGGTACCGAGGGGGGGTGGTCTGGGTTAGTTACGGAGGGTGGACTGATGTGTGAGGGGGGAGATAGGGAAGTGGGTGTGGAATGAGGGGTGACGGGGCTGTTAGGTGTGAGGGGTTCGGTAATCAAATTGGATAGGTCAAGTTCAGTGTTATGTAGGCTCGTGTCAATTGGGGTGGAGGGGGGTACTGAAAGGGCGTGGGCGGGGGGTAGGGAAAGATATGGGTTAGTTGCAGAGGGTGGACTGATGTGTGAGGGGAGAGATAGGGTGGTGGGAGTGGAGTGAGGGGTGACGGGGCTGTTATATGGGAGGGGTTCGGTAATCAAATTGGATAGGTCCAGTTCAGTGTTATGTAGGCTCGTGTCAATTGGGGTGGAGGGGGGGTACTGAAAGGGCGTGGGCGGGGGGTAGGGAAAGATATGGGTTAGTTGCAGAGGGTGGACTGATGTGTGAGGGGGGAGATAGGGTGGTGGGAGTGGAGTGAGGGGTGACAAGGCTGTTATATGGGAGGGGTTCAGTGATCAAATTAGATAGGTCGAGTTCACTGTTGACTTTACTTTAATGTTAGCACAGCAGGACTATAGCGGCTTGTGCCCTGAACACCACGCCGGGTCACGTCCATGTGAGTGAGGGCTCCTGCCCACGCTGTTGATGTGACCCTATGACCAGAGCTGCCAACTTTGGGGGCTGGGGAACCAGAGGCGGCGGCTCAACATCCGGTGGTTCCGAGGAAATCCATTAATCTCCCCCCCCTAAAAAACGCCCTTGTGTAATGTAACCCAGTGCTAATTTAAAGCCTTTGGGCCAAGCTCGCGCTATATAACTGCAAAATGAAAAAAATAAATGCATTCTTGGAGGTTTACCAAACCATTGAAGCTCTCACGTGGGGTCAACAAGCGGGACAGATAAAAGAACTATTGTAGCCTTCCGTCGAAAGAGCCCACATACAAAGCTGGTTGGATTTCTTTTCAGGCGCTCCCGCAGTTCATACGGGAGAAGCAGCTCTGCTCCAAAGCGGCCAGGGATGCGTTTAGTCGGCACGCTTGAGGAGGAAGTAAGTGTCTGGGGACTGAATCTGTGTCCAGACAGACGGACATGAGCCCAGTCTGACACCCTGACACCGTTCTAGTCCTAATACCAAACCCTGTCTGGATGTGAGGTGGAATGTTTTCAAACTGCCAACATTTTAGAATAGGAAAGTGAGCGATTTAAAAAAATATATAATGGGGAGAATGTATTTTTCCTATTGACTTATTTTGAAGCAGGCAGTTTCAGGTGGGAGACAACCAAAATAAGGCCATTTTTGGTTTAAAAGATCGGGAGTCTCCCGTCTGAATCGGGTCTTGTTAGCATGTATGCCAGCTGCAGCTCTTCACCTTCCATGGCATTTGCAGCCGGGGTGTCAGCTGTACACAGGGCTGCAAGTTTTTTGGTATTCAGTTGTTTTTACATTTTGTCTGCATTTCCACATTCATTTAACTGATCCGTTTACACTCGCACTTGGATGCCTGCTCTGGTTTTAGTTCTATAAGCAGACTTTTATATGCAGCACATGTCTCCCTGGGAAACCACCACAATCCTGTTGAT
The DNA here is from genome assembly GCA_963921515.1 of Calotriton arnoldi. NCBI lineage: Eukaryota > Metazoa > Chordata > Amphibia > Caudata > Salamandridae > Calotriton > Calotriton arnoldi. The sequence continues at coordinate 6,841,598 of CAWUFW010000017.1, forward strand.
GCGTTTCGACTCAGCTGGACACGCACAAACAAATATATACACCATAACTGCCCCTCCATCCTCAGTACATGCCTTGACTAAAGACACATGAAAAATAAGGCAGTCAACCAAGCACAGAACATTGCAGGGGTGTCTGTTATGGTGCATTGTGTGTTGCATATAACAGCAAAATTCAGAGTATGTTCTTGTGTTCCTAGAACCATAACTAATCTTTAACTTTCTTTCGGTACATAAAAAAAAAAAAAGATTCTGTATGCAATCTTTCACTTGCACTGCCATGCCCAATCTGCCATTGGCGGCCTACCCCTGCTGCATACAGTCTTGGGCTGTGCGCAGCTGAGGCCCTGCACCCAACCCACACTGGCAGCATAATCCATTGTGCATGGCCAGCTGATGTTAGAATGTAGGGCCGCCACTCTATCCTTCATTCTAGCGTTCAGTGGCTCCTTATATGAAACATCCACTCACCCTTTTTATCATGAAAAAGACTCCCATTTCTGGTTACAAAATAGTGGCCTTGTGTATTTTGGGAATTTGTAAGTTTACTATCAACCAGTAGTGCTCTTTTCATTTATTTGTTGTTTTTTCCACATCCCTGGGGGTATATCTCTATTCCCCTTTGGTGCTTGGAACTGGCCAATTGTTTGACCCTTTTCTGTGTGATTTTTATTTTCGGAGCATGAAACTCACAAGTTTTTTTTTTTTTCTTTTCTTCAAATTTGCATTTTCAAGATGGTGGGGGGGAAAATAATTGAATCCCTTTACTTGTCAATCACACCTTTAAAAATTCAAATGTGATTTACAGAACTCATCTGTTTTCTAGCTGCAGAGATATCTCTACATTCTATTGCTTTCATGCCCACCTGACAAACTTTTCTAATGGGACTATCTCAAAAACTATTGAATGGATTTACACCAAATCAAAAAATGGCCACAGCGTGAAGTTATACTTTCCTGTTAAGTTTGGTATAAATCTGCTGAGCGGTGAGAACTTTGTTTGGAAATGCATGTTTTTGAACCACTCTCACCCTGCCTCAACGTTTCTTCCCCTGCTCAGATCTGCACAAACATTGGCATGCTAAGCTCTAGTCAATTTCACCAATAGTGTGAAAAATTTTATGCAGATTGGTCAAAAATGTTTTGTGTATGGGAAGTGCTACTGAAGCACAATGATAGTTTTTTTCTCTGACTCTACTATAAATATATTCACTGGAAACAAACATAGTTGAAAGTTAGTTATGGTTCAGAAAACACAGAAATGAAAAACCCCTGAAAATCCCAAATTGGTATACATGCACAACGTAAAGCATAACTCACCCCAGCCATGTTTCTTTTTTTGTACATATCTTTTTATTTTATTTTATTTTTACGTCATCGGGTAAAGGGTGTACTGAATATGGCAATGGGCCTGAGTTATCTTATCCATTGTGCTTTACACACTATAAGTTGTAGATTTCCAGGTCTTTTTTTAACTTTAGTATGTTTTTCAGTGATTTTTATTTGTTTTATGATGTACCACAATCGCCTGCCATTTATCGTTCTACACTTTGCACAGCCTTTGGCTGGACCCTGCTCCCAACTCCCCTCAGTCATGCTCAGCAGTGGTTGGACGCAGAGCCCTCCTAGTCACGCATGGAGCTTAATTCTATATACTTTGATTATGTTCGACACATTTGATTTCAATGGGTTTACATTAGGGATTTTATTCTTGAATGTATATATTTCTCTATTTCTTGTGAACATATATATTTATTTTGTTATACCACTCAACTGTCAGTGTTTAAAACGGTGATATTGGTACTAAATTTAATTCTTTTTTTTCCTGCATACTTTATTCTAGACAATTTGCTTTTCTGTTTTTGTGAAGATATGTGAAAGTTGTTCACTGTTTATGTAATTTTAAAAACATTTTAATAAAGAATTGTGATGCAAAAAAAGAAAACCTTAAATACCTGCACGGAATGTAACTTCTAACTGCCTGAGGCATATGAAGCCGAACTTTCAAACGGTGCTTAAGTTATATACAGCATAATTTAGTGCCCCGGCCAACGCCCCCCCCCCCCGCCCTTTAACCTCACTCTGCCCTTGATAGATTGGCCTAAAACTTGGCATTCCATTAGAAAACAAATCCTTTCCAGTTTCTGTTAAATTTTGGGCAGAATCACCACACAGTGCCAATATTGTTAGCAAATGAATGCTTTTTTTGCCAGCCATTTTTAACTTCCCTTCCTTTAGAGATCTGAACAAATGTAAATATATCAAGGTTAATCTAAATATACTGCCTGCTATATTTCATGCGGCTTCAGCAAAAGGTGCAAAAGTTGTAAGAAGTGAATGGCTTTTCAACTGATTACATACAATAAAATGTTAACCCTGTTATGCTCAATTGCACCTTTGTCAAACGCTTATATCTCAAAACTACTCAACGGATTTACAGCAAACCACAAAAATCACACTTTCTGTGCAAAGTCCTACTTTTATGGCAAGTTTGGGGTAAATTTGTCAAGCATTTTTGTCTGGAGCTAGCTGCAAGCAACATTTTCTATATTTTAATAAAATGGGAAAACATCTTTTCTTAACAAACATCCTGTGCTGTCAGTCGTCACAGACAGGCACACGCAGCATTCTACCTCCAATCGGAAGGGTTTGACAGTGATCTACTTGGTCAAGCTCTTAAAAGGTAAAACAGTTTAAATGCAATCAACATTGCATATAATGTGTGATATTAAAGTAATCTGGGTGTATAATTCTACTAATAGCACTTGATAGGAGCTAATTGCTACTAAATTCTGATATATATTATGACTCCACAAGCAGTAGGAATAGGGACTAGGCCTGAAAATTGTTCTTGCCCCCTCTTACAGAGTGCCCCGGGCAGTCCAGCTCTCTCCATGTGTGGCCTCGTGTTTCCTTTGAAATTTGCTGTGCCCCAGGGCACTTCCTTATCCGCCATCTTCTCGGTGTCTCCCTCTGGCGAATCATCTCTTGGTTTTGAACATTAACCTGTTCGTGTGCGCTGACGTCGCACTGCTATTCGTGTGTCAGACAAGAGATCTAATCCCACTTCTGAGTTACTAAGATTGATCTGGGGATAGATGGGGTGCAGTTGTCTTATATTTAATGCTGAAAAAATGGATGTGGCGGTTGAGTGGCCATACATATAATTTAGGATTTCCATGCCTTAATGCATATAACGCAGCTCAAGGCTTTTTGTGGGCCGGGTCCTATAAAGGCGCTGAGACGGGTCCCTATCGGGCTCTTCATTTTTGCCCTCACCACCAGGGTGAAAATAAATCTTAACTCTGCAGCAGTACCGCCCTTCACTGCCTTCGATGTAACTTCAAAGAGACTTGTCATAGTTCTTTCACAGTCCCAACATTTCAGAACTGAAGCATTTTCAATATTATATACAACGAAGCCATAGTTGTTCCTTATTTAACTTATGGAACTAACATCCATTGGCAAAGCCAATAGTCCAAGCTTGTTGCAGGTGTGATGTTACTTGTATTATATATCTGGATGTAATGACAGAAGCAGCAAAATACCAGTGGAGCGGCACACTCTGATAAGCTCAGATTTTCAGCTTACATGCTCTTAAGCCACGCCCTTAATTACATCGGTCATGCCCCTTTGAGAGACCCCCCCCCACAGTTTTTTTTCGTCCCACTTAAAGCCCTGACGCAGCCAGCACAGATCAGAAGCGGGGATTGTTTCTGGCTTGTGCTGTCCATAGTTATTGCATTAACTGGGAGAATGCCTGAGTTATATTATGAACCTTAGACACCTTAAACGCAAAAAAAGGCGTCTAGATCTGGCCTGCACCAGTGCTGCTCTTGATGGTATGGCCCCTTGTGTCTCTCCTACACTACAGCATTGTTTGTTTTTCATAATTTATAGTTTTACACAAACAAACCTACCATGCCTTGCAAAGGGCTAATTCAGTGAAACGATTTGGCTGCAAAGACCCAAAGGAAGGCCGTCGCCTTACTGCTGCTTCTGAACTTAAGTGCTGGGCACGGTCACTCTCCAGGCCGTCCACGACACAGGAGCTCAGACGATGAGCACTAGTAGTAGAAAAATACTTGGGACCCTCAAACGTTGGCAGGAGACGGGGCATAAGGGCGAGGCGGCACAGTTCTACACATGCACACAGTCCTCTTCAAACTGCCCCAAGAGCGTGTCGGGCAGGACGTGTAACACGTGTGTATAATGCTTTCAAAGGGATGTGTGCCGGAGCGCCCAGGGACCACTGTTAAACCAGGCCTGCTTCCCCACTCATCCTCCTGCGAAGAATTTACAGATCCCTCGTGTGGTGCAGGGAGCCAGGGCCTGTCGTATGTGTAGAAAAGCTGAAGTGTTAATTACGGCACACTTAAGCAAAGGGCGTAAAGTTGGTCTCTCTGCTTAATGTGCCCTAAGTAGCCATTAAAGTCGGTGCCTGTGCAGGGCTCTGTAGGACACATCGGCAGCAGGGAATGTGCTGTGGAAGGAGAGTGAAGCAGTGAATGGCTGTTCATAATCGGTGAGTCGGAGCCCCAGTGCCCTAAAGAACGAGCCGTCACCCATCACTCGTACAAACAACAATTGGTTCTGTCGGGTGATACAATTTCTTTGAAGTTTTTTTACATATATGTAAATTAATGAATCTGAGGCCGATGCTGGAACACTAATAGAATGGCAAAGTGATTTATAATTTCAAAAAAGAGTATTTTACTTGAACTTTCAAAGATGCATCAAAAAGGTTTTTTTTTTTTTTGGTTCTCAATACAAAATTACCATAAGAACAGGCGGTCTGATAATTCTGTTAATGAAGCGGCGCAAGTGACAATTATTTACAGTGACAAGGTGAATAAGGTGCCTAAGTGACAAAATCAGTGTATTGTACATATGTGACAACATATTTACAGGTAAGGAATTTGAAAAAAAGGTCCAATTTCATAGTATATCGCAAGTGTCTCAGGCTCAAGAATTGATCCACATTGATTTATAAGCTGAGAGACCTATTGAAGTATGGGCAACTAAGACCATGGACGTTTCGACCCTGACAGGAGCATTAATGGGGGATTGTCATCGCGGGTCTTCTTCAGGACAAGGAGTTAACCGGACAGACGATTTTCTTTAAGTTAATCGATGCCAATGGACAAGTGTTGAGGTGGACATGAAATTCCTACCAGACGACCTGGATTGGGCTGAGTCCAACTAGGCGTGTGAGGCAAATAAATGCGGCTCCTAGTAATGGGATGGAAATCCTGCGATCCTAAGGATTCGTTAGAGCGCTGGAGGTTATGCGAGGTCGGTATGACCTCCTGTTTAGCGGGTCAACCCCGGAATCACGAATGAATCGTGAAAAACAATCAATTGCTTATTGACTGCAAACAGACGGCAGAATTCTGTGCTCACTGAACCTGTAACTCTACAACGTTTATGATTCTACAGAACTGCTGTGACAGCACTACTACGGGAACGCTTCCTCAACAACACCCCAATTACAACTGCAATCTTCAAGTTACTATCATTATGCCAACTACAACCCTACAACTTGTGAATTCTGATTGTGCAGCGTGAATCCTTTTCTGGATTCACATGCTGTGCATTATTCCGCCATCTAATAGTTGGGTCCGGAATTGTCTTTGTTTTACTGTGTTTTTTTTTTTTTTGGTCGCTGTCGACCACCATTTGGTGCAAGGTACGTCCCCTGTGTGACGTCAGACTGTATCCTGGAGGTCGACGTGCGTGGTAGCCATCTTCAGATTCTTTTTTCCGCCGTTGGGTCTGGAAGCAAGTCGGGAAGCTCCGATGAATTTTTCAGATTTTTCCCAAAACTTTAAGAAAACCGAAAAAAGATCACCGCGAAGTTCATCTCTCATCGACGTCGTAACCGGAGAGAAGATCACAGTTCCGGCGAATCCCCGGGGCAGATACCACAGAGGGCCTCATCGGTCCACAAATGGCGAGGTAGGGGACATGGAAAATACCCCTTTCAAGTTTTGTCCCAAGTGCCACCACAAATACGCTCAACACGACCCGCACGCCGTCTGTAACCTCTGCCTACCCGAAGACCACCAGGACAAAAACTGCGAGGCCTGCGCGAAGTTCCTGCCGAAAAATGTAAGGACCCGCCGTAAGCAGAGAGGCCCACTATGCCCCAATGTCGCAGACAACGAAGACGCTCCTCAGAGATCTGGGTTTCTCTAGCGACGAGGACAAACGCGGAGTGCCAGCAGAATCGGCGCACCAGGGGTCGGACGTCGAAATTCAGGAAGGGGACTCCGAAAAGGCCTGCGCCCAGAAAAAGACGAGCGAGCCAACGAAGAAGACGGATAAGGTAAGACACCACACACATCCGTCGGAACCTAAGGGCCACGAACACAAGGCGCAACCCAAGGCAGCCCCGACGCCGAGCAAAAAGGCGATTAAAGGTCAGCCGCGATTGAAAGAGCCCCACAGAACCCAAACGAAGGTTACCGAGGAGGTAAAATCGCAGAAGACGCCAAAAACCAAGGGTTGAAGCCGAACCCGCGAAAAAGAGTGCCACGCTGTCCAAGTCGGACGTAGGAGCAAGCAAAAAGAGAAAATCCCCGGGCTCCGACGCCGAGAGGGCTCTCAAGGTCGAAAAGAAAGAGGCTCGAAAATGAGATGACAGTGATTCTTCAAAAGAAGAAAGAGTTCGACGAATCCCTAAAGGATTTTCGAATCCCCAAGACTCCGGTCTTCGAAACAAAGAACGCTCCAGTCACAGAACCAGAGCACATCGATGCCGAAGAGGCGGAAGACGCCGAAGGAGGAGAAGACGATATCTTGGAATCACCTCCCACCCCAGAGCCTCGAGACGAAGACCCAGAGGAATACGAAGACCTTCCTGATGAGGAAGAAAATTTCGAGGATACGTGGAACGAACTCGACACTGAAATCCCTGAGGAGGAGATATGCAGTTATCCTTCGAAGGCTTCGCCTCCAGACGACATAGCCTTTTATAATGGCATAGTCAAGAGGGCAGCAGACCAGTACGGAGTCACCCTCGAGGAAGAGCAAGGAGACATATGTTTCCTATTCGTAACCCTCGCCCCTGCCACTAAAGGAGTTCAGTACCTACCTATGCTTCCCAGTATCCTGGCTCAAGGCAAAGAAGCCTTCAAGGAACCAGCCTCAAGCAAGGGAATAACACCCAGGGTGAAGAAAAAATACAAAGCCTCCTCAAAGTACCCTAAGTACATTCAGGGGAACACGGTGCCAGACTCAATCATTGTCACCACAGCCAGAAGTAGAGCCAATGCAGTCTCCAATACCAGACCTCCTCCAGAGAAGGAGAGTAAAAGAATGGACATGGTGGGGAGAAAGATGGAAAAGGAAGCAGCTACGCAATGGCGTATTGCTAATTCTAATGCCTTGCTGAATAGATATGGCCACCAACAGTGGGAAGACATAGAAGATTTTCTTAACAAGCCCCCAGAAGAAGACAAAAAGAGAGCAAAATCCATCGTCCAGGACGGCAAGAACGTAGCAAATACTTGCCTCAAGTCAGCTCTCGACGCAGCAGACACTGCTAGCAGGCAAATGTGCACAGGTACCATCCTGAGAAGATATACCTGGCTCAGGATATCCGGATTCAAGCAGGAAGTTCAAACTTCCATCATCAACAGACCATTCACGGGAGACGCACTCTTCGGAAAAGAGGTCGATGAATCTCTGCAACAGATTAAAAAAGATAATGAAACGGCAAGGGCAATGGGAGTCCTACAGCAGAGAGGTTCTTTTAAAAGAGGTGGTTTCAATAGCAAGAAGTCCACTGGAAGAGGCGCATTTGGCCAGGGGCAGCAAATGGCACAACAGTCACAAAGTCAAGGCTCGGTACAACAAACAGGGCAGCAGTCAAGCTACCAAGGTTGGCAGCAGAAGCAGCCTTTTTGAGGCAGAGGCCAAACCTCAAGAGGAAGAGGAAACGGCTCCAACTGACTCGTTTGCACAAAAGGACCCACACAACACCAGTGGGGGGGAAGAATATCCTTTTTTCCTCAAACAATGGCAAAATATCACAACGGACAATTGGATATTAAATTTGGTAAAATACAGGTATTGCATAGAGCTGACAAAGACACCGCCGGCAAACCCACCAAAAGCAAGAAAATTCCTGAAATCCGAACAAACCTTGCTAAATTCAGAGATCAAGGAACTATCGCAAAAACACGCAATAGAATTTGTGCCAAAACAGGAGTGGTTTGCAGGAAACTACTCCCCATATTTCTTGGTACCCAAACAGGATCTGATCTGTCTCTAAGACCAATTCTGGACCTAAGGTTCATAAACAAGTTCATATTAACACAACGCTTCAAAATGTGTACCCTGCAAGAAATAATCCCACAGATACAAAAGGGGGATTACATGGCAACCATAGACCTCAAAGACGCCTACTTGCATATCCCTATGAACAAAAGACACCGAAAGTACTTGCGATTCCTACACAACGGAACACACTATCAATTCAAGGTACTCCCTTTCGAATAAAATCTGCACCACATGTCTTCACAAAGTGCCTGGCAGCAGTGGCCGTGCATATGAGAAGGGAAGGAATCCATGTCCATGCCTATCTAGACGACTGGCTCATAAGGGCACACTCAAAGCAAGCATGCCGCAATCATGTTCAAACAGCTGTACAAACGCTTCAAAAACTGGGTTTCTCAATAAACTACAAAAAATCATCCAGAAAGGGAAAAAACCTTCCTAGGAGCAAGATTAAACTCAATAAGTGCGAAAGCGTATCCAACACAAAGGAGAATACAAGCTATCCACCACGAAGCTACCCTTTACCAGAAGGGACAATCTCCGACAGTGAAGAAGGTCATGAAACTGATGGGTATGATGGCATCATGCATCCCACTGATTACTCACGCTCGCCTACACATGCGCCCATTCCAGGAATGGCTCACCAACAGCTGGTCTCAGGCCACAGGAAGTTGGGAAGATCTAGTGGTTGTTACACAAAGGGTGCAGGCACAGATACAATGGTGGGCATCCAACAACATAGCACAGGGGAGACCTTTCAAAAACCCAACTCCATCTGTGACAATCACCACGGACGCATCCCTCAACGGTTGGGGAGCACACTTCAGCCAGCTTAAAGTACATGGTCAATGGAACGAACAGGATTCCATAAAATACCTCAACTATCTGGAGATGAAGACTGTCTTTCTGGCGCTGAAGGTATTACAAAAACACATTCAGGGGAAAACTGTGCTGATCCAGACAGACCATACCATGACAATGTTCTACCTCAACAAACAAGGAGGTAAGAAGTCATTTCCAGTGAGCAAACTAGCACAGGACACCTGGCAGTGGGCACTGGCTCAAGAGCTCAACCTACGAACGGTGCATTTGCCAGGAGTAGACAACACTACAGCGGATCAGCTGAGCAGACAGAACAACTGCTCTCACGAATGTGAGTTGAAACAACAATCAGCAGTTCAATACCTGTTCAATCGCTGGGGAACTCCAGTGATAGATCGGTTTGCAACAATACAGAACAAGAAATGCCAGTCCTTTGCCTCGAGGTTTCCACATCACCTGTCAAAGGGGAATGCACTTTCACTCAACTGGTCAGACATTTGCTTACGCTTTTCCACCGATACCCCTAATACAAAGAGTACTAGAAAAAGCAGAACACACGGGAACAAACATGATTCTCGTTGCCCCTCAATGGCAAAGGCAAACATGGTACTCCACTCTACTGGAACTATCCAAAGGGAAGATGATAAGGATCAAGGCAGACAAGGATCTGCTAACCATGCAACAGGGCCACATTTTTCAATCGGAACCAGTGACACTGCAGCTAGCAGCTTGGCACCTGAATACATAGAATTTGGCCACCTCAAACTGCCTCTAAGAACTATGGAAATTCTAAAAGAGGCAAGGAAACAATCGACAAGAAAATGCTACGCAGCTAAATGGAAGCGATACACCACATGGTGCACTGCTAACAATCAGATGGGTTCAATCAACACGCAGGAAACAGTAATCACTTATCTAACTTATCTCCTGGACAGCAACGTCAACTACTCGAGCATAAAGGTGCACCTAGCTGCCATCGTAGCATATACAAGAGGGAGAGCATGCAAAAGTTTCTTCACAAGGCCTCTAATTAAGAGATTCTTAGAAGGAACAAAAAGGATTGCCCCACCAAGGGCAGCTCCTGCACCCACATGGAGTCTAAATACAGTGCTTTCACAACTGACACAACCCTTTGAACCCATTCACAAGGCAGTTCTTAAACACATCACTTTTAAAACAGCCTTTCTCATCGCCATTACTTTCCTACGGAGAGTAAGTGAGCTACAAGCTCTAACAATACAAGAGCCATACCTACAAATTCATAAAGACAAAGTGATTTTAAAAACAAACCCACACTTCGTACCGAAGGTAGTATCAAAATACCACTCTGATCAAAATATTCTCCTGCCGATTTTCTTCTAAAATCCAAAGACTAAAGCAGAAAAAAGTCTCCATACCCTGGATTTAAGGAGAGCGTTACTGTACTATTTACAAAACACAGAACAAATATGCAAAACAAAACCATTGTTTGTCGCATACGCTCACACCAACACAGGATCACCAGTCACAAAGGCAACAATTGCACGATGGATAGTGCAAACCATCCAGTCATGTTATGCCTATGCCAAAAAGAACTGATTATACGGCCTACAGCTCACTCCACTAGAAAGAAAGGAGCAACGTAGCTTTCATGGCTAATGTACCCATTGACACTATTTGTGCAGCAGCAACATGGGCATCACCACACAGCTTTACAAAGCATTACTGTGTGGACATACAAATGAGTAAGGAGGCTCAAATTGGACAGAAGATGCTTCAACACCTGTTTGCAAAGTCTTCCTCTCACCACAGCCTCCCAACCTCGGGAGAAACTGCTACTTGATCTAATGCACACCATGTGAATCCAGAAAAGGATTTGCGCTGCAAAACGAAATGGTTAATTTTCTGGATTCACATGCGACCCACACGGCCTCCCCTACAAGGAAAACGAACAGGTGGGAAGGCAAATGATTACATCACTTATTTAATTACCATCTCAAGGACTACCAATAGAAACCAAGCAGAAAAAAAGAATCCGAAGATGGCTAGCGACCAAAAAACAAATCAGGAAAATAAAGACAATTCCGGTCCCAACCACTAGATGGCAGAATAATGCACAGCATGCGACTCCAGAAAATTCTTCAAGCTGCAAAACTTCTCCTACTGGTAAGTAACCATTTTGTTCCTACTGTGAGTGAATTCCGGGGGGGAAGGGGCGGCAGACAGAGGATTCCCCCAAATATTGAGAAATATGCACACACGTTTTCAAATTCACCTGGGTGCAAATTTATGAATATATATAATTCACAAAGGTTCACCGCATTACACCTTGAAATGTTTGATAGTCACAGGTTTTCAGGTGCAAGCTTGTGATAGTCCTAGCTTTCCAGACTTCTTCCTGGAAAATGTTTGTAAATCCCCATTTGCAACAACAAGTTCTGTTTGCACAATTCTACGTGATGTACCGTTGTATATGGGGAAATCCCATCATAGGGGTACAGTAAAAGTATGTTTTCCCCGTGTGTACAAAACCCCTTCTTTTCCAGTAAGTAATGCCTCCCCCCTACAGTACGCCTTCTCATGTACATAATACGTTTGTGGGGTAGTGTTCCGTTAATGAAGCCATTTGCACGCGGAAGCTGGGTTTTCACACACAAGTAGCTTTAAGAACCAGGCCCCTGTTTAGTGGTTCCAGTGCAGACCCCTACAGCCACCTGAATATAACGCAGCAGGATAAAAAGCAAAATATGTTGCAGTTGTCAATGTGTTCCGTTTTATGATGTGGCAAGGGGGCCGAAGGCAGCAACGCATTTTTAATTTTAGTAGTGATGAGGCATTTGTGGGCAATGGGTTTTAATTTGTTTTGCACAAAGTGACGAAGTAGCAATGCATTTTCTATTCTTAATGAGGTTAATGGGCTGAGTTGCAACAGTGCATTATATTAGTGGTCCGGGTGAGTGTGCTTCTATTTTTAGCAATCAGCAGGAGGAAACGATGCTTTTTTTTAAAGTTTGGAGGCAGAGGTACCTGTTTTTGGTGTGTAGTTATGTTGATTAAGTTTGTAGCTGCAATCGCTAGGGTTGAGGCCCCATGCAGTTTTATATTTTTAATAGGTTTTGGGATCAGCAGACAATGGGCTGCAGCACGTTAAAGGGGCAGCAGTTTGATTGTAACATTTGTTGTGTAAATGCCCCAGCCAGGGGTTATGCAAGGGTGATTAAAAGCGCACAGCAGAGTTATTTTTGTGCAATGATTCATCTCGTCGTCTTACCTCAGGAGTTAGAGCTCAGATGACAGCATCATGTTTTTTGCAGGCCCAGACCCCTGCAGGCTTTGTGCCTGCTGCCAGCAGTCACATGAGCAGCGCTTGGGCGCAGATCGCCTGTGACCTCCCACCACAAGTTGCCCACGCGTTGGCGATGACCTCTCAAAGAAAGGAAGTAGGCTGTTACTGAAGGACAGCCCCTCACATCCCATTGGCTCATGGATGACTGCCATTCACACTCCACAGGCGTCTTGAGTGACACTCGCTCAACTCCCGCTAGCCTCTTCAATGACTGCTAGTCACATTCCACTGGCTCATTGAATGGCACTCACTCATATCCTACTAGCTTCTTGAATGACAGCCCTTCACGTTCCACAAGCCCTTTCAGTGACACCCACTTGCATCCCGCTAGCTTCTTGGCTGATAGCTATCCAGTTCCACTGGTTCCTTGAACCATAGCTGCCCAGGTTCCACTGGTTCCTTGAACCATAGCTGCCCAGGTTCCACTGGTTCCTTGAACCATAGCTGCCCAGGTTCCACTGGTTCTTTGAACCATAGCTGCCCAGGTTCCACTGGTTCTTTGAACCATAGCTGCCCAGGTTCCACTGGTTCTTTGAACCATAGCTGCCCAGGTTCCACTGGTTCTATGAACCATAGCTGCCCAGGTTCCACTGGTTCTATGAACCATAGCTGCCCAGGTTCCACTGGTTCCTTGAACCATAGCTGCCCACGTTCCACTGGTTTCTCGAATGTGGGGGCACGGATGGAGGACGGTAGCCTTTCACCTTCCAGTGTTTCCTCTGTTGCCCCAGTCTGATTCTGTTTCACAGTGTGTCTGACATTGACCGACTCGACACCTGTGCTTGCCTGCGGCCAATATCGGGCTACCTTGGGCTCACGGGCGGAGTATGGGGCAATGTCGACTGCCAAAACAGTCATTTTTAATGACTTGATGGGATAGTTCCTCGGCATGCCAGGGGTTTCACTGTCTCCTCTAATGGTCTCTCTAGTCCTATCCTGTTTTCCACTCTTGACTTATGGGGTTCTCTTTCCTGTGAGGGGAGTGAGGGTCATGGAGTGAAAACTTCCACCACCCTGCCCCTCCTTCCTCCCTCCTCCCCCACTAAGACCATTTGATCATTTCATAATATCAAGGCAGGGTTTGGGGAGCATCGGTGCTGGAAACAACATTTGGGCAGCCCGATCTCAAATGGTTCATTGTATTGTAATTGCATTTATATAGCGCTTACTACCCCTGACGAGGTGTCAAAGTGCTTTTTCGGCAAGTAGCACCCTACTCCGGAACCCATAAAGGATTAGTGGTGAATTAGTATAGTGAAATATGAAAGTAATTTGAGCGGTGGATATGTTAGTCAGTTATTTGGATTGAAAAGGATAGCAGAGGGAAAAAAGAGGGAAAAAGGTTTGCATTTATATTGCGGTTGCTACCCCTGATGGGGTAATGAAACGTTTTTTCGGCGAGTAGGACGCTACTCCTCAACCCATAAAGAATTAGTGGTTAATTAGTATAGTGAAATATGCATGCATTGGGAAGCTAGGTAGGTCTGGTCTGTTGGGCTATTTACATGGCTCAATAGGTCAAAAGAGGGGTCACGTTTAGCTTCATGAGAGAGGAGGCAGAGTGTAGGTATTTCCATGTATACTTTTGCTTATTTTTTTTATTTTTTTTTGCCTTTCCTCCACACTACCTTCAACTTCATCAACCAGCTCTCCACCATAGGTCATCAGACCTTCGTCTTCTTATATCCCACGGGTCAAGAAACCGCTCTGTTGAGGAAGGGTGCCTCAGTATTGAGTCCTTCACTCTGAACCCCTTCTCCTGCACGCCGCCACAGATTCTGAATTCAGGAAACTCCTGCAGACCTGTCCATTCTCCTTCTTTAGTATGTCCAGCTGGCTTGGACTCCTGTTTAACACCCTCTTATACCTTGAAACCCCCCATGGCTGTCTCTGTGCACGCTTCACCACAAACAACACGCATATCCTGCATTAAATGTCTGATTAATGCCCTCAGTTCACCTAAAGTGCCCTTTTGTATTCATTCACATAGTAGTTTCATCTGTAAAAGCCCGGTGTGTGTTCTGACTCTTAACAGTTGAGAATTGTAGGCAGTTCCTAGGGTAACTTTTGTCCTGCTGGGGCTTGGGGGGCCTTACAGGAAGTGTTTCTGTTCTCCTGCCATGCTCGGAGCTACAGCGGCCATCATTGCTCACACGGCTTGTGAAGAAGGAATTCTAAATCGAGGCTGTGGTAACTAGAAGGTGCAGGTTATGAGATTCACCCGACCACAGGATGTGACGTCACCACCACGCGCCAAACAAGAAGATGGCTTCGAGCAGTCTCCCCTGCTCCCCATGTAGCCCTCTCGGGATGTTTATTTTTGCAGTATGCTCCGACTCTTGCCCCTAAAGCTTCCTGACCCAGTCTCGGATACGCCCTGATTTAAAGTGCTGACATGAGGCTGATTTGACACTTTTTGACAATCCCCATTACTGGAACGAAATGGTGCCCAATAGTCATAACTGAGCCATCGAAGGCAGGCAGCGTGGGTCTTAATGACTCAGCAGCAGGGTGGAGAAGTACAATGGAAACTCCATGGAACATGTTACATAATCCAGTGTCAAGGCTGGCCCTCAGACTGCAGCCATCTCCTCTGAACAGGTCGTGTGGCATTTCATAGGTTTGTTCTTTCTGTGCTGGTGGTAGCTGACGAGATGGGCATTTGTACAAAATGAAAAAAGGTATGGAGGGATCAATCACTCATTTATTTTCGTTCAAGGTACTATCAATTACCCTTGAACGAAAATAAATGAGTGATTGATCCCTCCATACCTTTTTCATTTTGTATAAGCTTTAGATTTTTTGCCCAGGTATTAGGAGGGTCATTTGGGCATACCCTCTTGGTTTCACTTTGAGATGGGCATTTGTGACAAGACCGAATTAAAAGACTGATTTTCGTCGCCTTCACACACTATTAAATGCGACAGGTAACCCACTGGCCTTATCTGCTAGCTCAGGATGGATTAAAGTGAATTTACTGTTCTGTCCAAGAGAGGAGACCTACAGAACACGAATGCTCCATGGTGACTATTTGCATCTCACTGGAGGATACGTTAAGGCTAGTGACACTGTGTTGCATTCTGTTGTAGTTGCATTATATTGTGCATCACACCTCTGACGAGGTGCATTTGCAAAATGCATTTGCTGACGAGTAGCACCCTGCCCCATGGGCGTGCTAGCGTTGGAAGAGCGTCCGTTGCGTGGCCTATAATGGTAGTATGTTGTTGTCGTGCATGAACACCGGATTTGTTCTCTTATTTCGATTTGTTGATCCACTTGAGGCTGAAGCAAAAACTGAGTGAGGGATCAGATAACTTCAGCATTAAAGATGGGTAATGAGCCTGTAAAGTGTGCACAAGTTCATGTGGCTCCTGTGGGAAGATGTTTCATATAGTAGCCCTACAACAGAGAACGTTCAACTTATGTTACTGGGCATACGCCAGCGTTTTAGGAAGATACGGTCATGAAAGCTTGAAGATACATAGCATCTTACAGCGGTCTGCGTCACGCAGGTTAAATGACACGAATTAAACTGACCCTTAGTGGGGCATCCTTCTACTGACCTATATATCTCTATCTATCTCTGAATAAACATACAGATAGCCATAGTATATGTTTTTGGGGAGTCTGTTCGAGAAATGGCAGTGAGTTAATTTGTGTGAATGTGGATGATGTCACCAGCCGCACTAGGACCTCTGGGTGGTCTACTCATAAGCGGAACAAAGCAATCATCCGAATGGGATTTATGCCAGCGACTCTATTCTGTTCTCTTAGGTCATCTCAGAGCAGTAGAGGAACCACCCATGTGAATGGGTATTATACCATCAGCCATAGCGTATGCTCTCAACCGTGAACATGTGAAACCTCTTATACTTGTACTCATTCTAGCTGTAGTCACATGCAAAACACACTGTAAACTAGAGTTGGTGTTCAATTGCGGAATGCAGAACTGGAATACATTTCTTTTTAGCTTAGTATGGTAGGTCCACTAAGATGTGGTACCGACCGCCCCACAGTAATGGGCATTATGCAGTCGTTTTTAGTACGTGCAATGAGGGTTAGTGGTGATGCTACGGTTGCTTGGGTTGAGAGCGTGGCCTCTAGACACAAATGTAAGAGCTCTTTGTGTAGCAGTATTGCAGGGCACACTTGCCTGCAGATGCACTGTTTACACTGAGCACAGGCAATCTGATTTACCCAAGGAAGGAAGAAAACGCCTTGTATGCACTTTCCTTACTGTACACAGAAGATCTGACTTTCCTAATTGCCCCATTCACACTGAAAGCCCAACCCAGACTTCAGACCTCCACATTTACAGCATGGGTTCTGGATGTTCTTGGAAGTGTGAGGATTCTCTTTTCTTCTACAGGGGGCTTGGATAAGCTTGTGGTGGGAGGATCTAGGGAACCTTGTCCACACAATGTTGCATTTTCTCTGTGCAACCCCCCCTGTGAAAAGCAGCGAGTCTCCTGAGATCCCCAATGCTGCCCGGCGCAAAGTCACCTTTAATCCACTTTGGATTCACTATCTAAAATAACGAGGCAGGCGCTGGAAGGCAAGAAAAAGGTTTATTACTCTTAGAGGAGACCACGTCAACTGCTGACACCAGGATGTCTTCAGGGAGGTGTTCTACTGGCAATGCTTCTGACTCTTCCTTTTATACAGTTTTACACAATGTATTTGTTTCTTTTATCATGGTTACAAGCTTGGAGTCTCCGCCCGGGCAGGTTGTCACACAAGCCTGACATTGTTTTATCAACATGGTTACACAAGCCCAACATTAACTCTCCTCCCACCCAGGTCAAAAACAGACAATTTAATTGCAGCTGGACCTTGCTTCAGGGTCTAAAACGAGTGAGACCGGCCAGATCTAAGAGTCCGTTCTGTTGATAAGAACCGGTCCCATTGTTGGCAAAAAACCAGTCTTGCTGTGTGTAGTGCAATAAACCATGTTTGCAAGAGTCTGTTTGGTATTTGTAACCCGTTTGTGCAGGGATGAGAGGAAAGACGAGTTTGAGGCAGCAGGTGATGTTGATGTTTGTCGTGGAAATAGTTTATAGCCCCCAGCACACATATCAGGTTTGGTCAGAGAGTCAGAAGGCTGCTAGAGGACAGGGTGAAATGAAGGTGACCAACAGAGTACAAAATGGCTGTGGTAAATCAGAATGACTGTAGTTTATGTGCACGTAGGAACTTTCATCAGACAAGATGGCGCAGAATGTTCATGATTGTGTTTTGTTCTTAACACCCCCGCCCCACCCCCCTCGAGATTTCTAGGCAGGTGATACTCTTTCAGGGTAGAAAGAACATCATTTTGTAGTACAATACGTTTGATTTAGTGTGGGGAATTGTGGGTTGATCTTGTATGAGCTTTCCACCAAATACATAGGTTTGCATCCTTTAAATTCCCCTGCCAGGGCCAAAAAACCTCAAAGCCACCATGGACTCTCTAAGAAAACTCACTATTTTTGGAGCCGATTCTCTGGATGTTTTCAGACGATACCAGACCATGAGTCCTAACCGGGACTCATGGGGATGTAGGGATCTAGAGTTTGCTGGGAATGCAGTTAATAGCCTGAGGAGCCCAAAGCCTGAAGGCTCTTCGGCTTTGGTACTGGACTCACCCCAAAGTCCAGTCTGTGTTACGGGGCACATTTCCACTGACATGAGTATAGGAGCGAGATCCTAGCTGACGAGACCACAGATCCTTGAAACTGTTAACAAGTGGTCAGAGTCTGTACACGCAGATCTCAAGATTTGCCAGAACTTGAAAACTGCTTTGAAAGTATTTCTGCGAGTGGAGCTACCGTACCCAAGGTACAATGTCCTGCCAGGGTCCTGCAACAGGGCTGAATCTTTGATCTAGACCTTCAAACTGGGCTCAACGCACCTTGATGGTACACGCTTTCCAACTGGTGTGTAGACTCGGACGCCAGCACCTGGCTTGGTGTGACTCAACAATTGTTGTTCTGTCGCTTATCATTGGGTTTGGTCCATTTGCACCAGCCGGAGAATATTAACAGCGCTTGAACTGTCCGCACCTGACGTCAATGCTGCTTGATGACTATAGATGTTAATTAGACTTCTTAGCCCAATTCTAGTCCCAGGTATTTCTAAATTATTTGAGGTAATTTGATGCAGCTCCTGCGACTGACTGTACCGGACACCTCATCGGCTTCCTGCCATCTTCATCGGCAGAGATTTGACTCCTCATCACCCGGCTCGAGCTTGGCTCACCAGCTACAGATATCAGTTTTAACACTGATGCGACAACGATTTGAAGTGCTATTATTTCTTTAATCATCTACCTTGTAGCCAGTTACAGGACACTTGCCTAGCTCTGCCCTTTATTATTTTGCCAGTTTTGAGGATCCTTAATTGATAATTATCGGATCCACCTTTGATCATTTTTACTTGTGAAGTATTTTTAAATCTTTATCGGACTTAAATTTGTTTTGAATATTATGAAGCTCTTTCTGTATTTTTGGCTGTCCTTTTTAGGTCGAGCGCAGCGCGCATGCGCTGCTCTAGGAGAGGGCCTCTTGGAATCACTCCAGCTTTTCTGAAAACTTGTGCGTGTGTGTTTCGATTTTCCACACATTGTATTGGCCTTTGCGTGTGGCTTTCAAAAATGAAAGCACGCAATTGGCCAAAGGCGGGTGCATGTCCCACCTTTTCCAGTAAATGTTTCCTCCCACGGCATCCAGCTTGCGGGAGCGAGCAGGGGCGCGCAGGTTGCCATCTGTTTTGGATCATGTTACAGTCGCTTTCACTTTCGCGGCCGCGCTTGTCTCAAATGCTTTTGTTCCCACCTTGCTGCAGTGTGTTTTGGTGTTTGTACAGTGTGCGCTACCCTGATCCGCATGCCGATGAAATGACTTTGGCAGTTCTTACTTGGTAATTATCGGTCACTTTCCCCCCATCAGTGTTTTTCACAGTCTGGTGCTGTGTCTGTTTTTTGTGCACTCTGGAGTAGTGATCAGTCACTCCCGCTGCTTGTGCCGCGTGCATGAATGATGCGACACTGTCTTACTCCTCCTTCATGCAATCTGTAGTGCTCACCAGTCACTTGTGCTCAGTTTCCTTTGTTCAGTCTGCAGTAATAAGCGGTCAGTCTCACTCCCTTCCATTCGCGGTCAATCTTACTCCGTCCTTAATCACTCCCCAGTAATAACCATCCAGTGTTCCCTGTTCTTCATCTGGTCTGCGGCCATGATAGGTCAGTCGCGCTCTCCTCTGTCCATGCTCGGTAATGATGCTGTAGCTTCTCCTATCCTTGCCTATATTACCACTCAGCTTATGTTACTCCTTTCCCTTCCGCATAAAATCTCGAGTCTTCATCCTCTGAAATCACCTTTCCTTCCCCTTTGCTCTCCCTGTCACTCATATTTTCTATTTCTTAATAAGCCCAACGGTTCCCTGCTGGATCTTGAAACCACAGTGAAAGTCGTCGGTGGATACAGGGGGCAAATCAGGACAGGACATTGCTTCTGAAAGGCCGACGGGGCTGAGGCAGTGCAAGTCAGAGATCGGGGTTTTGAGATACTTATTATTTTTAGATCTTGATATTATTTTTTACGGTGATTAATATGGTGCTTTGATTTTGTAACCGCCAGTGCTTTTTTTGAGCCAGTGGATTCCAGGACTCACCACAGCATTTAAATAACAACACTGGCACTTATACAGCAAACTGGACCTACAAATATTGGAATTCTTTTTATGAGCATAACTGAAGGGCATATTATTTTCTGGTACACAAGTGGAGACTAAGTGATTTGCCCAAGATCACAGGATGTTGGGCCAATGCCAAAACTCAAACTTTGTTCCCTAGCTCTGAAGTCGGCACCTTTCAGTGCTATGTTATAGCTTTTCCCTAATGGCATATGCCTCTCCTAATCAGTTACTTTTTCTATAGTAGTGCTTAATTTGAGCTTGTGCTTTCCGGAATTCACCACAGCACTTAATTATAAACACTGGCACTTATAGCATAAACTGGACCCAGCGTTTTTGGAGTGCTTTTTATAAGCATTACTTAAGGACATATTACTTTATGGAACAAACACTGTTATTATAAATACCACTTAAGGGCATAAGAATTTTTGGTACAAACATGGAAATTAAGTGATTGGCCCAGGATCACAGGATGTTGATCCGACGCCAATATTCGAACTTTGTTCCCCAGCTCTAAAGTCGGCATCTTTGCCTGTTACACGATAGCTTTCCCCAATGACATTTGCTTCTCCTAATCTGTTCCTTTTTTTTTTTTTTTTTTTTTTTATAGTAGTGCTAATTTGAGCCGGTGTTTTCCTGCACTCCCCACTGCATTTAATTGTCAACACCGGCGCTTACAGTGCAAACTGTACCCAAAGGTTTTGGAGTGCTTTTTATAGGCACCATTTAAAGATATAGTAAAACTCATTATAACACGCACAAGTAAAACTCATTTCTGATATATTTTTTATTTATAAACTGCGATGTTATTGTGCGCAATGTTTTACCTGCTCTTTGGCTTTTATAACACGCAAAAGTAAAACGCATTTCTGATATAGCTTTTATAGACTGCGGTGCTGTTATTGTGCATGCCGTTTAATATGCTTTTTGCATTTTGTAACCTACAGTGCTTAATTTGAGCTGGTGTTTCTGGGACTCACTAAGCACTTAATTATTAATACCGACGCTTTGATACTTCAGTTGTATATAATGTTTTTTTAGGATATATATATATATATATATATATATATATATATATATATATATATATTTTTTTTTTTTTTTCACACAAAGGACGCGGCACTCAGGAGTGAAGATAGTTCAAATGAGTTTATTGCACAACTCAACCAACGCGTTTCAGCCCTCTCACGGCCATGAGAGGGCTGAAAACGCGTTGGTTGAGTTGTGCAATAAACTCATTTGAACTATCTTCACTCCTGAGTGCCGCGTCCTTGTGTGAAAAATTGAATTTGGGGCCAGGATCCGGCCCCCACGCTGAGCACCCGCTGCACGAGCGCACTGATCAAAGGGATCACATTGTGGATATATATATATATATATATATATATATATATATATATATATATATATATATATATATATATATTGCCAGAAATGGTTATAACACTTTTTTTATTATAACTTATAACTTTTAAACATGCTGCACAACATTCACAATACTATACAACACATATTAAAAACGTTAACAAAGCCAATAGCTCTGTCAAAACACTTATAACGCCCCAAAGGCGAGACCTATTGGCTATGCCAATGCTTGTTCTAAACTGACACACACCACCAGCTTTGCCCCTAAGAGGATTACTTCACAAAGAAGGGTTTTGAGATGTGAGGGAAGGTAGAGGTTGCGGACACCATTTGCAACTCATGATCCTGTGTGATTGCAGCGGTTGTCTGCTGTTGCCCGTGTCTGTAATCAAGCTCTCTATTGGCTCGTGCTACCTGCTGCCAGGCTATACTTGGCCACTGGTAGTTGCTGGCGTTGGATGCAGCGTGAGGATGATGTTTCATGATCTAACTCCTGGTCGGTTTCTCTCTCTTGTATCTTACTCTGGTCTTCAACCCAAGCTGCTACTAATAAGATTCACAATATTTGGGGCTGTTGCCTTCATTCTGCATTTTACATATGCTTGTTTAGTGCAGTACACATGCTTACGCAGGAATAGTACTTGGCACCGATGCTCTAATTTAGTATTTTTTTTTGCCTTGCATTGTTGTAGGTGTTTGCTTGTTGTTTTGATATGTGTGAAATGTATTCCTGGTTCTGTGTCTTTTGTGCGCTTTGTAGAATTTTTGTTCTGGGTACCGCATGCTGATATTAATGTTTGTTTGAGGTGGGGGAGCCAGTGAAGGCTCAAGCCTGGCTCGAGTCTGATTCCTACCTCTGGCTCGGCTCATTCATATGGTTTTCATGTGGAAAGGGCGCTCATTCATAATGTTCTCATGCGGAAAGGGTGCTCATTGATACAGCTCTCATGCGGGAAGGGCACTCATTCATACTGTTCTCATGCTGGAAGGGCACTCATTCATACTGTTCTCATGCGGTAAAGGAGCTCATTCATACAGTTCTCATGCGGGAAAGGAGCTCATTCATACAGTTCTCATGCGGGAAGGGAGCTCATTCATACTGTTCTCATGCGGGGGGCACTCATTCATATTCTCATGCGGAAAGGGCACTCGTTCATACTGCTCTCATGCGGAAAGGGCACTCATTCATACAGTTCTCATGCGGGAAAGGGCACTCATTCATACGGTTCTCATGTGGGAAGGGCGCTCATTCATACTGTTCTCATGCCGGAAGGGCGGTCATTGATACAGCTCTCATGCGGGAAGGGAGCTCATTCATACTGTTCTCATGCGGGAAGGGCGCTCATTCATACTGCTCTCATGCCGGAAGGGCACTCATTCATACAGTTCTCATGCGGGAAAGGAGCTCATTTATACAGTTCTCATGCGGGAAGGGAGCTCATTCATACGGTTTTCATGTGGGAAGGGCGCTCCTTCATACTGTTCTCATGCCGGAAGGGCGGTCATAGATACAGCTCTCATGCGGGAAGGGCGCTCATTCATACTGCTCTCATGCCGGAAGGGCGCTCATTCATACTGCTCTCATGCGGGAAGGGCGCTCATTCATACAGTTCTCATGCAGGAAGGGTGCCCATTCATACTGCTCTGTCGGGAAGGGCGCTCATTCATACTGTTCTCGTGTGGGAAGGGGGCTCATTTATACCGTTTACTTGCGGGAAGGATGCTCGTACATACTCTTCTCATGCGGGAACGACGCTCATTCATAACTGCTTTCATGCGGGAAGGGCGCTCATTCATACAGTTCTCATGCAGGAAGGGTGCTCATTCATACTGCTCTCATGCGGGAAGGAGGCGCATTCATACTGTTTTCATGCAGAAAGGGGCGCTCATTCATACTGTTTTCATGCAGAAAGGGCGCTCATTCATACTGCTTTCATGCTGGAAGGGCGTTCATTCATACTGCTCTCATGCGGGAAATGAGCTCATTCATACAGTTCTCATGCAGGAAGGGCGCTCATTGATATAGCTCTCATGCGAGAAGGGCGTTCATTCATACTGTTCTCATGCGGGAGGGGCACTCATACATATTGTTCTCATGCAGAAAGGGCACTCATTCATACTGCTCTCATGCAGGAAGGGCACTCATTCATACTGTTCTTAAGCGGGAAGGGCACTCATTCATACTGTTCTCATGCGGGAAAGGAGCTCATTCATACGGTTTTCATGTGGGAATGGGCGCTCATTCATACAGTTCTCATGCCGGAAGGGCACTCATTCATACTGTTCTCATGCAGGGAGGGTGCCCATTCATACTGCTCTCATGCAGGAAGGGCGCTCATTCATACTGTTCTCATGTGGGAAGGGGGCTCATTCATTCTGTTTACTTGCGGTAAGGATGCTCGTTCATACTCTTCTCATGCGGGAACGACGCTCATTCATAACTGCTTTCATGCGGGAAGGGCGCTTATTCATACAGTTCTCATGCAGGAAGGGTGCTCATTCATACTGCTCTTATGCGGGAAGGGCGCTCATTCATACTGTTTTCATGCAGAAAGGGCGCTCATTCATACTGCTTTCATGCGGGAAGGGCGATCATTGATACAGCTCTCATGCTGGAAGGGCGTTCATTCATACAGTTCTCATGCGGGAAAGGAGCTCATTCATACAGTTCTCATGCGGGAAGGGAGCTCATTCATACTATTCTCATGTGGGAAGGGAGCTTCATTCATACAGTTCTCATGCGGGAAGGACGCTCATTCATACTATTCTCATGTGGGAAGGGAGCTCATTCATACAGTCGCATGCGGGATGGACGCTCATTCATACTGTTCTCATGTGGGAAGGGAGCTCATTCATACAGTTCTCATGTGGGAAGGGAGCTCATTCATACAGTTCTCATGCGGGAATGGCGCTCATTCATACTGCTCTCATGCAGGAAGGGTGCTCATTCATACTGCTCTCATGCAGGAAGGGCACTCATTCATACTGTTCTCGTGTGGGAAGGGGGCTCATTCATACTGTTTTCATGCAGCTGTGGGTTATTTTGAAATTAGAAACATGAGAGGACGCTCCCTGGCCTATATCATTGTTCACTTGTAAAGGCTGCAGTGTATGACTTCTGTGTTCACTACACTTGTACAGGCTGCAGTGTATGACATGTGTATTCATAACACTTGTACAGGCTGCAGTGTATGACGTGTATTCATAACACTTTTACAGGCTGCAGTGTATGACACGTGTATTCATAACACTTGTACAGGCTGCAGTGTATGACGTGTATTCATAACACTTGTACAGGCTGCAGTGTATGACGTGTATTCATAACACTTGTACAGGCTGCAGTGTATGACGTGTATTCATAACACTTGTACAGGCTGCAGTGTATGACGTGTATTCATAACACATGTAAAGACTGCAGTGTATAACTTGTAAAGGCTGCAGTGTATGACGTGTATTCATAACACTTGTACGACGTGTATTCATAACACTTGTACAGGCTGCAGTGTGACTTGTATTCATAACACTTGTACAGGCTGCAGTGTATGACGTGTGTATTCATATCACTTGTAAAGGTCGCAGTGTATAACGTGTGACTACATTCGTAAAGGCTGAAGTGTATGTCTTGTGCGTTCACTACACTTGTACAGGCTGCAGTGTATGACACGTGTATTCATAACACTTGTACAGGCTGCAGTGTATGACGTGTATTCATAACACTTGTACAGGCTGCAGTGTATGACGTGTATTCATAACACTTGTAAAGGCTGCAGTGTATGACGTGTATTCATAACACTTGTACAGGCTGCAGTGTATGACGTGTATTCATAACACTTGTACAGGCTGCAGTGTATGACACGTGTATTCATAACACTTGTACAGGCTGCAGTGTATGACGTGTATTCATAACACATGTAAAGACTGCAGTGTATAACTTGTAAAGGCTGCAGTGTATGACGTGTATTCATAACACTTGTACGACGTGTATTCATAACACTTGTACAGGCTGCAGTGTGACTTGTATTCATAACACTTGTACAGGCTGCAGTGTATGACGTGTGTATTCATATCACTTGTAAAGGTCGCAGTGTATAACGTGTGACTACATTCGTAAAGGCTGAAGTGTATGTCTTGTGCGTTCACTACACTTGTACAGGCTGCAGTGTATGACACGTGTATTCATAACACTTGTACAGGCTGCAGTGTATGACGTGTATTCATAACACTTGTACAGGCTGCAGTGTATGACGTGTATTCATAACACTTGTAAAGGCTGCAGTGTATGACGTGTATTCATAACACTTGTACAGGCTGCAGTGTATGACGTGTATTCATAACACTTGTACAGGCTGCAGTGTATGACGTGTATTCATAACACTTGTACAGGCTGCAGTGTATGACGTGTATTCATAACACTTGTACAGGCTGCAGTGTATGACTTGTATTCATAACACTTGTACAGGCTGCAGTGTATGACTTGTATTCATAACACTTGTACAGGCAGCAGTGTATGACACGTGTATTCATAACACTTGTACAGGCAGCAGTGTATGACACGTGTATTCATAACACTTGTACAGGCAGCAGTGTATGACGAGTATTCATAACACTTGTACAGGCTGCAGTGTATGACGTGTATTCATAACACTTGTACAGGCTGCAGTGTATGATGTGTATTCATAACACTTGTACAGGCTGCAGTGTATGTCTTGTGCGTTCACTACACTTGTAAAGGCCGCAGTGTATGACGTGTATTCATAACACTTGTAAAGGCTGCAGTGTATAACTTGTAAAGGCTGCAGTGTATGACGTGTATTCATAACACTTTTACAGGCTGCAGTGTATGACGTGTATTCATAACACTTTTACAGGCTGCAGTGTATGACACGTGTATGACACGTGTATTCATAACACTTTTACAGGCTGCAGTGTATGACACGTGTATTCATAACACTTGTACAGGCTGCAGTGCATGACGTGTATTCATAACACTTTTACAGGCTGCAGTGTATGACGTTTATTCATAACGCATGTAAAGACTGCAGTGTATGACTTGTATTCATAACACTTGTAAAGGCTGCAGTGTATGACGTGTATTCATAACACATGTAAAGGCTGCAGTGTATGACGTGTATTCATAACACTTGTACAGGCTGCAGTGTATGACGAGTATTCATAACACTTGTACTGGCTGCAGTGTATGACATGTATTCATAACACTTTTACAGGCTGCAGTGTATGACGTGTATTCATAACACATGTAAAGGCTGCAGTGTATGACGTGTATTCATAACACATGTAAAGGCTGCAGTGTATGACGTGTATTCATAACACTTGTACAGGCTGCAGTGTATGACGAGTATTCATAACACTTGTACTGGCTGCAGTGTATGACGTGTATTCATAACACTTTTACAGGCTGCAGTGTATGACACGTGTATTCATAACACTTTTACAGGCTGCAGTGTATGACACGTGTATTCATAACACTTGTACAGGCTGCAGTGTATGACACGTGTATTCATAACACTTGTACAGGCTGCAGTGTATGACACGTGTATTCATAACACTTGCACAGGCTGCAGTGTATGACGTGTATTCATAACACTTGTACAGGCTGCAGTGTATGACGTGTATTCATAACACTTTTACAGGCTGTAGTGTATGACGTGTATTCATAACACTTTTACAGGCTGCAGTGTATGACGTGTATTCATAACACTTTTACAGGCTGCAGTGTATGACGTGTATTCATAACACTTGTACAGGCTGCAGTGTATGACGTGTATTCATAACACTTTTACAGGCTGCAGTGTATGACACGTGTATTCATAACACTTTTACAGGCTGCAGTGTATGACACGTGTATTCATAACACTTGTACAGGCTGCAGTGTATGACACGTGTATTCATAACACTTGTACAGGCTGCAGTGTATGACACGTGTATTCATAACACTTGTACAGGCTGCAGTGTATGACACGTGTATTCATAACACTTGCACAGGCTGCAGTGTATGACGTGTATTCATAACACTTGTACAGGCTGCAGTGTATGACGTGTATTCATAACACTTTTACAGGCTGTAGTGTATGACGTGTATTCATAACACTTTTACAGGCTGCAGTGTATGACGTGTATTCATAACACTTGTACAGGCTGCAGTGTATGACGTGTATTCATAACACTTTTACAGGCTGCAGTGTATGACACGTGTATTCATAACACTTTTACAGGCTGCAGTGTATGACACGTGTATTCATAACACTTGTACAGGCTGCAGTGTATGACACGTGTATTCATAACACTTGTACAGGCTGCAGTGTATGACGTGTATTCATAACACTTTTACAGGCTGCAGTGTATGACGTTTATTCATAACGCATGTAAAGACTGCAGTGTATGACTTGTATTCATAACACTTGTAAAGGCTGCAGTGTATGACGTGTATTCATAACACATGTAAAGGCTGCAGTGTATGACGTGTATTCATAACACTTGTACAGGCTGCAGTGTATGACGAGTATTCATAACACTTGTACTGGCTGCAGTGTATGACGTGTATTCATAACACTTTTACAGGCTGCAGTGTATGACGTGTATTCATAACACTTGTACAGGCTGCAGTGTATGACACGTGTATTCATAACACTTGTACAGGCTGCAGTGTATGACGTGTATTCATAACACTTGTACAGGCTGCAGTGTATGACGTGTATTCATAACACTTGTACAGGCTGCAGTGTATGACGTGTATTCATAACACTTGTAAAGGCTGCAGTGTATGACGTGTATTCATAACACTTGTACAGGCTGCAGTGTATGACCTGTGTATTCATATTACTTGTAAAGGTCGCAGTGTATGACACGTGTATTCATAACACTTTTACAGGCTGCAGTGTATGACACGTGTATTCATAACACTTTTACAGGCTGCAGTGTATGACACGTGTATTCATAACACTTTTACAGGCTGCAGTGTATGACGTGTATTCATAACACTTGTACAGGCTGCAGTGTATGACGTGTATTCATAACACTTGTACAGGCTGCAGTGTATGACGTGTATTCATAACACTTTTACAGGCTGCAGTGTATGACACGTGTATTCATAACACTTTTACAGGCTGCAGTGTATGACACGTGTATTCATAACACTTGTACAGGCTGCAGTGTATGACACGTGTATTCATAACACTTGTACAGGCTGCAGTGTATGACGTGTATTCATAACACTTTTACAGGCTGCAGTGTATGACGTTTATTCATAACGCATGTAAAGGCTGCAGTGTATGACTTGTATTCATAACACTTGTAAAGGCTGCAGTGTATGACGTGTATTCATAACACTTGTAAAGGCTGCAGTGTATGACGTGTATTCATAACACTTGTAAAGGCTGCAGTGTATGACGTGTATTCATAACACATGTAAAGGCTGCAGTGTATGACGTGTATTCATAACACTTGTACTGGCTGCAGTGTATGACGTGTATTCATAACACTTTTACAGGCTGCAGTGTATGACGTGTATTCATAACACTTTTACAGGCTGCAGTGTATGACACGTGTATTCATAACACTTGTACAGGCTGCAGTGTATGACACGTGTATTCATAACACTTGTACAGGCTGCAGTGTATGACACGTGTATTCATAACACTTGTACAGGCTGCAGTGTATGACACGTGTATTCATAACACTTGTACAGGCTGCAGTGTATGACGTGTATTCATAACACTTGTACAGGCTGCAGTGTATGACGTGTATTCATAACACTTGTACAGGCTGTAGTGTATGACGTGTATTCATAACACTTTTACAGGCTGCAGTGTATGACGTGTATTCATAACACTTGTAAAGGCTGCAGTGTATGACACGTGTATTCATAACACTTGTACATGCTGCAGTGTATGACGTGTATTCATAACACTTGTACAGGCTGTAGTGTATGACGTGTATTCATAACACTTGTACAGGCTGTAGTGTATGACGTGTATTCATAACACTTTTACAGGCTGCAGTGTATGACGTGTATTCATAACACTTGTAAAGGCTGCAGTGTATGACGTGTATTCATAACACTTTTACAGGCTGCAGTGTATGACTTGTATTCATAATACTTGTACAGGCTGCAGTGTATGACGTGTATTCATAACACTTTTACAGGCTGCAGTGTATGACACGTGTATTCATAACACTTGTAAAGGCCGCAGTGTATGACGTGTATTCATAACACTTGTACAGGCAGCAGTGTATGACACGTGTATTCATAACACTTGTACAGGCTGCAGTGTATGACGTGTATTCATAACACTTGTACAGGCAGCAGTGTATGACACGTGTATTCATAACACTTGTACAGGCAGCAGTGTATGACGTGTATTCATAACACTTGTAAAGGCTGCAGTGTATTACGTGTATTCATAACACATGTAAAGGCTGCAGTGTATGACTTGTAAAGGCTGTAGTGTATGACGTGTATTCATAACACTTGTAAAGGCTGCAGTGTATGACGTGTATTCATAACACATGTAAAGGCTGCAGTGTATGACTTGTAAAGGCTGTAGTGTATGACGTGTATTCATAACACTTGTACAGGCTGCAGTGTATGACGTGTATTCATAACACTTGTACAGGCTGCAGTGTATGACGAGTATTCATAACACTTGTACTAGCTGCAGTGTATGACTTGTATTCATAACACTTGTACTGGCTGCAGTGTATGACTTGTATTCATAACACTTGTACAGGCTGCAGTGTATGACTTGTATACTTGTACAGGCTGCAGTGTATGACGAGTATTCATAACACTTGTACAGGCTGCAGTGTATGACGTGTATTCATAACACTTGTACAGGCAGCAGTGTGTGACGAGTATTCATAACACTTGTAAAGGCCGCAGTGTATGATGTGTATTCATAACACTTGTACAGGCTGCAGTGTATGACTTGTATTCATATCACTTGTAAAGGTCGCAGTGTATAACGTGTTGACTACATTCGTAAAGGCTGAAGTGTATGTCTTGTGCGTTCACTACACTTGTAAAGGCCGCAGTGTATGACATGTGTATTCATAACACTTGTAAAGGCTGCAGTGTATAACTTGTAAAGGCTGCAGTGTATGACGTGTATTCATAACACTTTTACAGGCTGCAGTGTATGACGTGTATTCATAACACTTGTACAGGCTGCAGTGTATGACACGTGTATTCATAACACTTGTACAGGCTTCAGTGTATGACTTGTATTCATAACACTTGAACAGGCTGCAGTGTTATTCATAACACTTGAACAGGCTGCAGTGTATGACGAGTATTCATAACACTTGTAAAGGCTGCAGTGTATGACGTGTAGTCATAACACTTGTACAGGCAGCAGTGTATGACGCGGGTATTCATAACACTTGTAAACGCCGCAGTGTATGATTTGTAAAGGCTGCAGTGTATGACGAGTATTCATAACACTTGTAAAGGCTGCAGTGTATGACGTGTAGTCATAACACTTGTACAGGCTGCAGTGTATGACACGTGTATTCATAACACTTGTACAGGCTGCAGTGTATGACGTGTATTCATAACACTTGTACAGGCTGCAGTGTATGACGTGTATTCATAACACTTGTAAAGGCCGCAGTGTATGATGTGTATTCATAACACTTGTACAGGCTGCAGTGTATGACACGTGTATTCATAACACTTGTACAGGCTGCAGTGTATGACGTGTATTCATAACACTTGTACAGGCTGCAGTGTATGACGTGTATTCATAACACTTGTAAAGGCTGCAGTGTATGACGTGTGTTCATAACACTTGTACAGGCTGCAGTGTATGACTTGTAAAGGCTGCAGTGTATGACGTGTATTCAGAACACTTGGACATGCTGCAGTGTATGACATGTGTATTCATAACACATGTAAAGACTGCAGTGTATAACTTGTACAGGCTGCAGTGTATGACGTGTATTCATAACACTTGTACAGGCTGCAGTGTATGACGAGTATTCATAACACTTGTAAAGGCTGCAGTGTATGACGAGTATTCATAACACTTGTAAAGGCCGCAGTGTATGACGTGTATTCATAACACTTGTAAAGGCCGCAGTGTATGACGTGTATTCATAACACTTGTACAGGCAGCAGTGTATGACGCGGGTATTCATAACACTT
This sequence comes from Calotriton arnoldi, assembly GCA_963921515.1. Classification (NCBI taxonomy): domain Eukaryota; kingdom Metazoa; phylum Chordata; class Amphibia; order Caudata; family Salamandridae; genus Calotriton; species Calotriton arnoldi. The sequence continues at coordinate 6,873,223 of CAWUFW010000017.1, forward strand.
GTAAACGCCGCAGTGTATGACGTGTATTCATAACACATGTAAAGGCTGCAGTGTATGACTTGTATTCATAACACTTGTACAGGCTGCAGTGTATGACTTGTATTCATATCACTTGTAAAGGTCGCAGTGTATGACGTGTGTTGACTACATTCGTACAGGCTGCAGTGTATGTCTTGTGCGTTCACTACACTTGTAAAGGCCGCAGTGAGTGACTTGTGCGTTCACTACACTTGTAAAGGCCGCAGTGTATGACTTGTATTCATAACACTTGTAAAGGTCGCAGTGTATGCCTTGTGTGTTCACTACAATGAGAAACACCCATGAGCGGTATAATTATTTACACAAATCACATTTTTAAAGTGCAAAAATGTGTTGGGTTAAAAATGTCAAGTGCAATTTCCAGTTCTATAGTGAAATGTCATTTTACCCTTGCTTCCAAGTGGCAGGTACATTTTATATTTGTTCTTCAATTAAGGATTGGTAATTTGAATGTATTTTTTGCTGCATTGTGCTACACTTTTTTCCGACAGGATGTTGGGTTTCTCTACATCCTGGGTCTTTGTTTCAAGAAGTGCGATCAGTAGCCCCGAGGAACTCGCAGTCAAGTCCTTCAGCGTTTGAAGAGGCTCTGCTGTCATACTTGGCGCCGCAGACAGTGGCCCCCTAGAGGATGCTCGAAGGCTTCTCTTTTTACCCATTACATTATTACTAAGGCTCCAAGTTTTCCATATTTACAGACAAGGACGCGCAACATCCTGTCATTCTGGGAAAATCTCTTAATCTCCCCGTGCCTAACAAAAATGAATGTGTACTCATGTAACGCAAATCGTGCTCGTGTAAAGCGCTCTGATACCTGATACCTTCGGGTCAAGTTCGCGCTATATAAAACTCCGTTAAATAAACGCAGACAGAAACCAATATGTTTCTTGTTTTTGTATTTATTTTTTGAAGTGGAAAAATACAGATTTGTGATTCTTTGAGTGACTTTCCATGTTCTTCATGATTTCCAGACCAACAGCTGAGCAGATAGATTTCCTTAAATACAGACATATGTTAACATGTATTTGTATATACTGTTAATATTTACATATAGGTGAGGTGTTTTGTTATATATGCTTAATTTGCTGAAACGTGATAGGCATCATAGTAGAAGTGCATGTTTATCAGTTAAATGAGGAAATGTACCATTTTTGACTCCATTTATTCACAAACTACAAAATAAATATGGATAAATGCAGACAGTAACATTTAAAAAATAAATGCCATAAAACCGGGTGTCCTAATTATAACATAAATCGCCATCTCCGCAGTTCGCAGTCTGTGATACAGGATTTATGTTGCACACATGCGGTAACAAACATCGACTGTGTAGACGTTTGTTTCTTCCAAGTGTTGCTTTTAGGCATTAGTTGCATTTTTAAGGGGCTACAATGGGTTATTGGTAGTCAAAGAATCCAGACGTGTAAAATTAGCTCCTTGTGCTCAGCACATGTATGGTACATACCCCAGCACACACTCGGCACATGCTCTGAGTAGCTTACACCCGGCACACTTCGTGGCTGTGCTTTGCACATGTCATGTTGAAGATGTACTTGCCAGTTCTGCACTCCGTTACATCGAGTATGTGAGGTTGGCTGTGCTGCACACCAGGGCTTTAAGTGGGATGAAAAAACTGGGGGCGGGGTCTCTCAAAGGGGCGTGGCCGATGTAATTAAGGGCGTGGCTTAAAAACGCATAAAATAAAAATCTGTGCTTAGCGTGGTGTGCCTCCAGACTGT